>JAZARR010000130.1:0-290000 GCA_037389465.1 Baylisascaris procyonis | reverse complement strand
AAAATTTCACATTAAATCGATCATTTATGTGGCGCGCGATTCGGAAAGAAATTGCATGGTTATCGATGAATCGGGGCTCGTTACAGTATGAAACGTCAAGATTTTGGAAAAGCCGCCAGGTGCGTTCGAAAGAGCGTTGAATGCTCTACCAGATCAGGGAATGAGCTCAGACAAGAGTTAAAAATTTCACATTAAATCGATCATTTATGTGGCCCGCGATTCGAAAAAAAATTGCATGGTTATCGATGAATCGGGGCTCGTTACAGTATGAAGTTTCAATACTGGACACGAGTGTTTAAGTGCGTTCGAAAGCGCTTTAAATGCTCTATCACACGCAAAAAAACTCGTTTAAAAAAGTTAAAAATTTCACATTAAGTCGATCATTTATGTGGCGCGCGATTCGGTCTTTATTGTGATGTTCCGTTTTGCATTACTCATTGAACCATTTTCACATTTGGCGTTGATAAAAGTTTATCCAACTGGTAGGTAAGTTAATAAATATTATACTTCTTTAATACTAAATGAGAACCCGATTCGGGCACTGTTTTAATGTTGAGATTGATGTGAAAACCGACTAGTTTAGCTGAAGCTTCACACAGAGTTCAGTTTTTTAACTGAATGACTAAATTTGCCACGGTTTTTCTATTGCTGGACGAGTGTCTATATCTGTCTTAAAAATCGTTACTTCCTAAGTTAAATATTAAATGGTGTGCTCTATAAATTCTACGTTAGTTTCCGTACTTATAATAATTCTCACTGGTTTTCAGTAAAAAATAGCCCACATTATTTGTGGCTTACACCCGTCCGTTCTTATAAGGCAATAATATGGACAAGTAAGAAGAAACATACACCTTGTTCTATAAATCATCATATTTCTATTGATTTCCATATCCAATCGTATTACAATATTCAGTAGTTCATGTATAGCTTACTTGTCTATCAATTTTTCCAATTAATTATCATATTCATCCCTCGTCTTCGCACATATTCGTTTCGAGACCAAAGTTAAGAGGAGGGATGTCTTCAAAGGATGAAAAATGTGCGCAAAAGAATGTGCGTTTTGATGCCGATATGATGCTAATAGAAGCATTCCGCGAGGAGATCGTGTGTAAAAATATGGTTGCCTCCCAACGTTTACCATTGAACGATGATTTGCTTCATTCGTATACGAACAAACAACCCTTTACAACTAGAATGTTTGAAAACGGCATTTCTTTCATCTGACAAAGTTATCGTGAAATTTTTTTCAAGACCATTGTTTTATTAGCGTTGTGGAAATATAGACTAAACTCATACAAGTGGGATTTTTTGATGAACATGAGCTAATTTTGGCAAAAGGCAAGAAGCGCTCATCGAACATTATCCTGCGATACTTGGACTCACAAGGTTTTGTGTCGCATCCCTCCTCTTAACTTTAGTCTCTGGTGCAGCAATGTTATCGATTAACAATTATCTGGTGTGAACAGATGTTTGTCGAAGGTTATCTATACATCCATCAAGCAATAACACAATACCAATTGTAAACTCTAGCTAGTCTGCAAGTTCAATCTTTAGCTAGAGTACTAGGTGAAGCTCTGGCTAGAGCACTGGTTAGCGGTGATGTTTTGTGCTCGAATGAGCACACATTTTATGCTGACTGATGCGTCACGAGTGTAGTTATGCGAATGGGCGATCACATTCGTTAGCCTCCTGGGACATCACGAACTCTCTCAAGTCGTTCTCCATTTTTGCAGCTCTATATCTTGAACGGCAATCGATTCGTATGCAAGCACGACTATCTAGCCAACCCCGGTGAGTGAAACTTATTGATTTCGTCTTTTTTATTATGCTTACTTGCAAAATGCTTTTCTTGTGGAGATTTTAGGAGTAGAGGAAAGGATTGATAAGGGCAAGGTGATAATTTATATAGATCCCTTAAATATCAGTCCTTTGTTGATTCATTTACCATTCCTTCATTTCTGCTCCCTCTCTAATCATAATAAGGGATATTCCCATGAATTTTTACATATTTGTTTGATGCTACCAAACTGATGCATAAGTTATTCAAAAGATACATCGACCAAATTATTGCGCATTTTATCTGCAATTTGAAAATTATTTTCAATTGCAATGTGCAATGCGTTTTGCATTGCAATGACAATTGCAATTTGCAAAACACTCCATGCGGTGACAATTATGGTCATTCACATTTTAAGTTGCGCTTGCTATCTTATGAAAAATGTGCAGTTAATAAGAGAACAGTATATTATCACAACCATGAGGAAATCGAAATATTCTTTTTGAACGTTTCGAATGAAATGGAATTTATCAATTCCCACACGAGATAGTAGTAGCATTTTTGAAGTTGCAACAAATTTGAATATTTTTAATGCGTTATATTTGAAAGTGTCAAGTTTGAGGATGTTAAATACGATGCATAATTGATGTGATGGCTTATGGCTATTATTATTATTGATGATTATTGGCGCTTGGCACTAAATTCTTGCTAGGAATGTTGATTTCCACCATAAACAATAAATAAGAAAATGAAAACGCTCCGTGTGTCCAAATCAAAACGCAGATAGTTTGCGCGCCGATATTAATATAAGTCAATTTCTTAATCGTTTCTAGTTTGGTTGTGCTTTGTGCATTGTTTTGTATTATAAAGGTTTTTATTGCAAAATTAAAATACTTTTATTATGTTTCACTACCACCATAAGTGTTTTAATCTTTCGAATTTTATGACTCTAAATGTGAGGATATTTCTTACCCACTCGAATTTTACAGCTCTGAATATGTCTTGATTCCCGATGAATTGCTTTCAGATGTGTCGTTGCACTAAGTTTATCACAAGTTTTGAGCATGGTGAACCGCTGTGATATGCGCCCACGGGCTTGCATTGTAACGTCGTGCTCTATTCAATAACAGTTTTGCATTTTTGGAACATCGCAACCAATAGAAGTCAAATTCAACTGATATATTCATTTGATTCAGTTGAAACGACTTCATTTATTATTCCTTCTGCAGAATTTCAAGCATACTGTGTATTTTCAAATATAAAAATACCAATATAGAATGAAATGGATTTTCTTTTTCATTTTTTTCGGAACGGTGTTTCATTAATGAGAAAAGGATTGGCTGCTAGGGTGATAAAAGGTCAAAGGTCGATTGTGCACTAAGGATTTAGAGTCGTTAAATGCGTTATTACGCCTATGTTGCACAATGCATGCGCACCATAATGATTTGCCTTTAATTACCACTCATGTGCAGTGTTTGCATGTCGTTCGTTGTTAAGCAGTATTCATACTGCATCGAATCCCTGATGTGACCGCAAAAATAGTCCTCATTAAAAGAAAATTATTACAGAAGTGTGTGAAAGAAGTGGAGTATTATGCCAGAGGGTCTAGCGCGATATGCGCTTTTTACGTTCTGCCTAATTTACCAGCCAATCCCATAGGTTTTCATCGCATAATATACTAATCGAATTAATGTCTTCATCCACCGACTGATCCAACCACTCATGCAAATGTTTTATGAGAGATTCGTTTTTCTGTAGTCCAGTTGACGTGAAATGAAAATTCAACTGACTGCTGAATATTTGTGAAGTTTGTGACGCCTTTAAATAACTTAACTGTGTTCGAATTTAGTGATCAACTTAAACATCACTATAGGAGGTAAATTGTAGTGCACATTATGTACATCAAATTTTATATCTCTATATTCAATGGGTCGCCAGTTGAAGCTGTCGGACAAATGGACAGGCAGACGAATATAAACATGCGCAGGCACAATGTTGCCATATTATGTTTTGCAAATATAAAATTACAAAAGGGCATAAGGGAAATGCTAACACAACGTTCGCTTTTTGCAGTCTGCATTTGGTCAACCGCTTCTGCATATCGCCGACAATAATACATTCATGTTTCACTCGAGTTAATCGCATATAAAATCTATTAATGATTTGTTCCTAAGTCCTTTAGAAATTTACGTCTGTACGTACGTATGTGTCTGTGTCTGTCTGCTGATTTATCCAGTAATTTCAAATGAAGTGTCACTAAAGTTAAAATTACGAAATTCGGTGCGTGTCGTACAGTGCGACTCCCTCTTAGAACATCCTTCTCGCTGATTAGTCGAATTCTGGAAGAACGGTGTTCAGTTATTATTATTATTATTAATTATTAGTATTATTATTAATTATTATTATTATTTATTATTATTATCATTAATTATTATTATTATTAATTATTATTATTATTAATTATTATTATTATTATTAATTATTATTATTGTTAATTATTATTATTATTATTAATTATTATTATTATTAATTATTATTATTATTAATTATTATTATTATTAATTATTATTATTATTAATTATTATTATTATTAACTATTATTATTATTAGTTATTATAATTATTAATTATTATTATTATTATTATTAATTATTATTACTAATAATTATTATTATTATTAATTATTATTATTATTAATTATTATTGTTATTATTAATTATTATTATTATTAATTATTATTATTATTATTATTATTATTATTATTATTAATTATTATTAATAATAACTATTATTATTATTTACTATTACTATTAATTATTACTATTATTAATTAGTATTATTATAAATTATTATTATTATTATTAATTATTATTATTATTATTATTATGATTATTATTATTATTATTACTATTAATTATTATTATTATTAATTATTATTATTATTAATTATTATTATTATGAATTATTATTATTATTATTAATTATTATTATTATTATTATTAATTATTAGTATTATTATTAATTATTATTATTATTTATTATTATTATTATTAATTATTATTATTATTAATTATTATTATTATTAATTATTAAAATTATTAATTATTATTATTTATTATTATTATTATTAATTATTATTATTATTATTAGTTGTTATTATTATTATTAATTATTATTATTATTGTTAATTATTATTATTAATTATTATTATTATTATTATTAATTATTATTACTATTAATTATTATTATTATTATTATTATTATTATTATTATTATTATTATTATTAATTATTATTATTATTATTAAATATTATTATTATTATTAATTATTATTATTATTTATTATTATTATTATTAATTATTATTATTATTATTATTATTATTAATTATTATTATTATTAATTATTATTATTATTATTATTATTAATTATTATTATTATTAATTATTATTGTTATTAATTATTGTTATAATTATTGTTGTTATTAATTATTGTTATTAACAAAAATATATCAGGAATTTTCTAGAGACGTTACAATCCATTCCTTTCTCTGCACTTTCCCCTATCTTTTGCCCAAATTTATCATAAATCTGCATATAACTGTGTCCTTTGTATCTTCCATTAACTCAACAGGACGGCATATGCGTAAATGTTGAGTCAGATGGAAACCGTTCAAAGATCTTTAGAAAACAATGAATAGGCGAAGTCGCTAAGTTTTATCATTTACAGAAAGCTGTTACGTTAAACTGGATGCACAGTTGGCCGAGCGCCTTTAGGGAGAAGGCGACCGTAATTGAATTCAGCGGCAATTTACTGGAGAAACTAGGTTAGGAAACTGACTGCAACTCTCCTGAGAACGCTTAACGAAGATGTGGTTGAGCTAAACACTGCTCGTAAAAGGTAAAGTGACAGTTGTACGTCTCAGCACAAGCACATTACCCATTAGGAATTACTAAAAGTTGAAATGGTTTTTCATCAAAACATTCGTGCTCCAACTTGGGATGACAATACTTTCAGATTTACCTGCAATTAAGGAGACGATGGATGAATTTTTTGGGTTTTAGAAATGGTTTATGCCTGAAATGTTTACTGCTTAGAAAACTCTTTCAGTCGATGTGTTCTACTTTTCAATGTTGACGCTGTTGTGCAAAATATTACATTAAAATGAGAGACGAACGGAACAAAAACAACAACTTATCCCTTTGCTACAAGCGAATTTCACGCATGGAGCATCAGACATTTTTTATTTTTTCTGAATTTTGCAACCTCGAAATTAAATGCAATGTGGATGAACTGATACCGCGCTCTCCAACACTACACCTTTAAGTTGTAGAAAAGGACGGAAATGGGAAGGGCTGCGATGCGGGAGGGGGATTGAGAAGGACGCGGTGGGAGACTAAGCGTTTTTGAAACATCATTTTTACGAATACCAACGTAATATTAGAGCGCTGCTTTATTTCGAACGAATTCTTCCAAACATGTGCAGCGTCGCATCAACATTCCCGAGGCTGTCAAAGAAAATCTGAACTTGAATTGAATTGTTAGGCAAATAAAAGAAACCTGTTTTGCTTTGATGGTGGTCCTTGGCCCTCGTCTTTTTGCCGATGCTGATAAATCATCCAATTTCCCACTACAAACCGAATCTCCATTCATTTCCTGTTGACCATTTATGTGGCGCGCGATTCGGAAAGAAATTGCATGGTTATCGATGAATCCGGGCTCGTTACAGTATGAAACGTCAAGATTTTGGAAAAGGGCTCTGGTAGATCGCTACTGGCAGAGATACAAGAGGGTAGCACCGTTTACCTTGCTGTTAGGAGTATTTTTAAATTTGTGTTTGCTAAGGAAGATTTGCGTTTTCTAAAAAAAGCCTTTCGTGCTTACATGCATGCATATGTGTGCCATCTGTGTGTCCAGCAGTTTCTTCTCGGAGCCCCTGAAGTTACAACTAGGAAGTTTGGTAGGTAAACCTATACAGTATTGCAATCCCGTCTCCTCCTCTCCATCCCACATAGCCCTGTGCCATCTGTATGTCGAGCAGTTTCTTCTCGGAACCCCTGAGGTTACAACTAGGAAGTTTGGTAGGTAAACTTATACAGTATTGCAATCCCGTCTCCTCCTCTCCATCCCACATAGCCCTTTTAAGCTGAGTCATCAACTTCGAAAGTAATTAGAGATACTTAAAAGTATTAAAAAATTGCATACGTTTATGAAGATTATCAGTTAGGTTACTGATAACGTCGCCAACAAAAGAAACTTCGTGCATTTCTGTGAGCGATCGTGATCAATTGAAGTATGAATGCACTCTCATACACTTTATTAGTTGATCATTCCCGAGCAAGGGCTTGTCGAAATTATTGGACAGGTGACTGGAATGCAAAAGCGCACACCTTTGGAAACTTGTTCAGCACATCCACATATTAAATGCTATGTTGAGGAGTTACTTCTGCTTTTATATATCCTTTCGTAATACATTTGCTCGCTAATTTACGGTTGTTAGAATATTTTCGATCGGTCATCGCTAATATTCCCAATCTCCAAACTACGGAGCAATTGCCCTAAATTCGATTTGGCTGCAGAAGGAATCTCTACATTGAAAAATATTTGCCGTTGAAGAGTATAAAATGTCGCGGTAGCTACAAAGAAAGAACAACTCGTATAGTGATCATAACACATCGACTTTGGGTGAATGTCTTCTATTCGGTGTGACATATGTCAGTGCTAAATAACAAAAGCGCATTAGTGGCGAAACAAAAGAAGAGCACAGTTGGTCGATGCCTTCATACAAACCCGTATGCATAAATACTGTACTGATATTTGGGCTAAATGCTTCAATGAGAATGAAGAACGCTCTCTAAATTTGCTTACGTCTAATCATATACGCACTTATGTACATATCGTAAAAATCTGCTTTTGTTCCCGATGGTGGAATTTGTTCCAAAATTTCTCTCCTACCCCTTTAGACTGCAGTTATCTTTAAAGCTTTCATCTTTGCACCAACTGATTGTTGCGATTTACGGGGAAGATGATTGGTGATTGTTATATAGAAATCAGTTGAACACATCTCGTACCCTTCATGAGGTCACTGTATCACTCACCTATCAAGCTATAAAATTCTAAAAATTATTTATTTTGCATGCTGCATTTATTCCATCCAAGCCGCGAGGCTTTCTAAATTTTCATACTAGAAGAGATGAGTATTCGTCCTGAAGGGCTGCTCATATTGAAGGGAGTATTTTAAATCTTAGACGCCGTCAACGATCAAAAGGGATTTTCCCAAGAATTTCTTTTCCGTGCAGAGGAATCGAATTCGACCGGTCAACAGGAAATGAATGGAGATTCGGTTTGTAGTGGGAAATTGGATGATTTATCAGCATCGGCAAAAAGACGAGGGCCAAGGACCACCATCAAAGCAAAACAGGTTTCTTTTATTTGCCTAACAATTCAATTCAAGTTCAGATTTTCTTTGACAGCCTCGGGAATGTTGATGCGACGCTGCACATGTTTGGAAGAATTCGTTCGAAATAAAGCAGCGCTCTAATATTACGTTGGTATTCGTAAAAATGATGTTTCAAAAACGCTTAGTCTCCCACCGCGTCCTTCTCAATCCCCCTCCCGCATCGCAGCCCTTCCCATTTCCGTCCTTTTCTACAACTTAAAGGTGTAGTGTTGGAGAGCGCGGTATCAGTTCATCCACATTGCATTTAATTTCGAGGTTGCAAAATTCAGAAAAAATAAAAAATGTCTGATGCTCCATGCGTGAAATTCGCTTGTAGCAAAGGGATAAGTTGTTGTTTTTGTTCCGTTCGTCTCTCATTTTAATGTAATATTTTGCACAACAGCGTCAACATTGAAAAGTAGAACACATCGACTGAAAGAGTTTTCTAAGCAGTAAACATTTCAGGCATAAACCATTTCTAAAACCCAAAAAATTCATCCATCGTCTCCTTGATTGCAGGTAAATCTGAAAGTATTGTCATCCCAAGTTGGAGCACGAATGTTTTGATGAAAAACCATTTCAACTTTTAGTAATTCCTAATGGGTAATGTGCTTGTGCTGAGACGTACAACTGTCACTTTACCTTTTACGAGCAGTGTTTAGCTCAACCACATCTTCGTTAAGCGTTCTCAGGAGAGTTGCAGTCAGTTTCCTAACCTAGTTTCTCCAGTAAATTGCCGCTGAATTCAATTACGGTCGCCTTCTCCCTAAAGGCGCTCGGCCAACTGTGCATCCAGTTTAACGTAACAGCTTTCTGTAAATGATAAAACTTAGCGACTTCGCCTATTCATTGTTTTCTAAAGATCTTTGAACGGTTTCCATCTGACTCAACATTTACGCATATGCCGTCCTGTTGAGTTAATGGAAGATACAAAGGACACAGTTATATGCAGATTTATGATAAATTTGGGCAAAAGATAGGGGAAAGTGCAGAGAAAGGAATGGATTGTAACGTCTCTAGAAAATTCCTGATATATTTTTGTTAATAACAATAATTAATAACAACAATAATTATAACAATAATTAATAACAATAATAATTAATAATAATAATAATTAATAATAATAATAATAATAATAATAATAATAATAATTAATAATAATAATAATTAATAATAATAATAATAATAATAATAATTAATAATAATAATAATAAATAATAATAATAATTAATAATAATAATAATATTTAATAATAATAATAATAATAATTAATAATAATAATAATAATAATAATAATAATAATAATAATAATTAATAGTAATAATAATTAATAATAATAATAATAATAATTAATAATAATAATTAACAATAATAATAATAATTAATAATAATAATAACAACTAATAATAATAATAATAATTAATAATAATAATAATAAATAATAATAATTAATAATTTTAATAATTAATAATAATAATAATTAATAATAATAATAATTAATAATAATAATAATAAATAATAATAATAATTAATAATAATACTAATAATTAATAATAATAATAATAATAATTAATAATAATAATAATAATTCATAATAATAATAATTAATAATAATAATAATTAATAATAATAATAATTAAGAGTAATAATAATAATAATAATCATAATAATAATAATAATAATAATAATAATAATTAATAATAATAATAATAATTTATAATAATACTAATTAATAATAGTAATAATTAATAGTAATAGTAAATAATAATAATAGTTATTATTAATAATAATTAATAATAATAATAATAATAATAATAATAATTAATAATAATAATAATTAATAATAACAATAATAATTAATAATAATAATAATTAATAATAATAATAATTATTAGTAATAATAATTAATAATAATAATAATAATAATTAATAATTATAATAACTAATAATAATAATAGTTAATAATAATAATAATTAATAATAATAATAATTAATAATAATAATAATTAATAATAATAATAATTAATAATAATAATAATTAATAATAATAATAATAATTAACAATAATAATAATTAATAATAATAATAATAATTAATAATAATAATAATTAATAATAATAATAATTAATGATAATAATAATAAATAATAATAATAATTAATAATAATACTAATAATTAATAATAATAATAATAACTGAACACCGTTCTTCCAGAATTCGACTAATCAGCGAGAAGGATGTTCTAAGAGGGAGTCGCACTGTACGACACGCACCGAATTTCGTAATTTTAACTTTAGTGACACTTCATTTGAAATTACTGGATAAATCAGCAGACAGACACAGACACATACGTACGTACAGACGTAAATTTCTAAAGGACTTAGGAACAAATCATTAATAGATTTTATATGCGATTAACTCGAGTGAAACATGAATGTATTATTGTCGGCGATATGCAGAAGCGGTTGACCAAATGCAGACTGCAAAAAGCGAACGTTGTGTTAGCATTTCCCTTATGCCCTTTTGTAATTTTATATTTGCAAAACATAATATGGCAACATTGTGCCTGCGCATGTTTATATTCGTCTGCCTGTCCATTTGTCCGACAGCTTCAACTGGCGACCCATTGAATATAGAGATATAAAATTTGATGTACATAATGTGCACTACAATTTACCTCCTATAGTGATGTTTAAGTTGATCACTAAATTCGAACACAGTTAAGTTATTTAAAGGCGTCACAAACTTCACAAATATTCAGCAGTCAGTTGAATTTTCATTTCACGTCAACTGGACTACAGAAAAACGAATCTCTCATAAAACATTTGCATGAGTGGTTGGATCAGTCGGTGGATGAAGACATTAATTCGATTAGTATATTATGCGATGAAAACCTATGGGATTGGCTGGTAAATTAGGCAGAACGTAAAAAGCGCATATCGCGCTAGACCCTCTGGCATAATACTCCACTTCTTTCACACACTTCTGTAATAATTTTCTTTTAATGAGGACTATTTTTGCGGTCACATCAGGGATTCGATGCAGTATGAATACTGCTTAACAACGAACGACATGCAAACACTGCACATGAGTGGTAATTAAAGGCAAATCATTATGGTGCGCATGCATTGTGCAACATAGGCGTAATAACGCATTTAACGACTCTAAATCCTTAGTGCACAATCGACCTTTGACCTTTTATCACCCTAGCAGCCAATCCTTTTCTCATTAATGAAACACCGTTCCGAAAAAAATGAAAAAGAAAATCCATTTCATTCTATATTGGTATTTTTATATTTGAAAATACACAGTATGCTTGAAATTCTGCAGAAGGAATAATAAATGAAGTCGTTTCAACTGAATCAAATGAATATATCAGTTGAATTTGACTTCTATTGGTTGCGATGTTCCAAAAATGCAAAACTGTTATTGAATAGAGCACGACGTTACAATGCAAGCCCGTGGGCGCATATCACAGCGGTTCACCATGCTCAAAACTTGTGATAAACTTAGTGCAACGACACATCTGAAAGCAATTCATCGGGAATCAAGACATATTCAGAGCTGTAAAATTCGAGTGGGTAAGAAATATCCTCACATTTAGAGTCATAAAATTCGAAAGATTAAAACACTTATGGTGGTAGTGAAACATAATAAAAGTATTTTAATTTTGCAATAAAAACCTTTATAATACAAAACAATGCACAAAGCACAACAAAACTAGAAACGATTAAGAAATTGACTTATATTAATATCGGCACGCAAACTATCTGCGTTTTGATTTGGACACACGGAGCGTTTTCATTTTCTTATTTATTGTTTATGGTGGAAATCAACATTCCTAGCAAGAATTTAGTGCCAAGCGCCAATAATCATCAATAATAATAATAGCCATAAGCCATCACATCAATTATGCATCGTATTTAACATCCTCAAACTTGACACTTTCAAATATAACGCATTAAAAATATTCAAATTTGTTGCAACTTCAAAAATGCTACTACTATCTCGTGTGGGAATTGATAAATTCCATTTCATTCGAAACGTTCAAAAAGAATATTTCGATTTCCTCATGGTTGTGATAATATACTGTTCTCTTATTAACTGCACATTTTTCATAAGATAGCAAGCGCAACTTAAAATGTGAATGACCATAATTGTCACCGCATGGAGTGTTTTGCAAATTGCAATTGTCATTGCAATGCAAAACGCATTGCACATTGCAATTGAAAATAATTTTCAAATTGCAGATAAAATGCGCAATAATTTGGTCGATGTATCTTTTGAATAACTTATGCATCAGTTTGGTAGCATCAAACAAATATGTAAAAATTCATGGGAATATCCCTTATTATGATTAGAGAGGGAGCAGAAATGAAGGAATGGTAAATGAATCAACAAAGGACTGATATTTAAGGGATCTATATAAATTATCACCTTGCCCTTATCAATCCTTTCCTCTACTCCTAAAATCTCCACAAGAAAAGCATTTTGCAAGTAAGCATAATAAAAAAGACGAAATCAATAAGTTTCACTCACCGGGGTTGGCTAGATAGTCGTGCTTGCATACGAATCGATTGCCGTTCAAGATATAGAGCTGCAAAAATGGAGAACGACTTGAGAGAGTTCGTGATGTCCCAGGAGGCTAACGAATGTGATCGCCCATTCGCATAACTACACTCGTGACGCATCAGTCAGCATAAAATGTGTGCTCATTCGAGCACAAAACATCACCGCTAACCAGTGCTCTAGCCAGAGCTTCACCTAGTACTCTAGCTAAAGATTGAACTTGCAGACTAGCTAGAGTTTACAATTGGTATTGTGTTATTGCTTGATGGATGTATAGATAACCTTCGACAAACATCTGTTCACACCAGATAATTGTTAATCGATAACATTGCTGCACCAGAGACTAAAGTTAAGAGGAGGGATGCGACACAAAACCTTGTGAGTCCAAGTATCGCAGGATAATGTTCGATGAGCGCTTCTTGCCTTTTGCCAAAATTAGCTCATGTTCATCAAAAAATCCCACTTGTATGAGTTTAGTCTATATTTCCACAACGCTAATAAAACAATGGTCTTGAAAAAAAATTTCACGATAACTTTGTCAGATGAAAGAAATGCCGTTTTCAAACATTCTAGTTGTAAAGGGTTGTTTGTTCGTATACGAATGAAGCAAATCATCGTTCAATGGTAAACGTTGGGAGGCAACCATATTTTTACACACGATCTCCTCGCGGAATGCTTCTATTAGCATCATATCGGCATCAAAACGCACATTCTTTTGCGCACATTTTTCATCCTTTGAAGACATCCCTCCTCTTAACTTTGGTCTCGAAACGAATATGTGCGAAGACGAGGGATGAATATGATAATTAATTGGAAAAATTGATAGACAAGTAAGCTATACATGAACTACTGAATATTGTAATACGATTGGATATGGAAATCAATAGAAATATGATGATTTATAGAACAAGGTGTATGTTTCTTCTTACTTGTCCATATTATTGCCTTATACGAACGGACGGGTGTAAGCCACAAATAATGTGGGCTATTTTTTACTGAAAACCAGTGAGAATTATTATAAGTATGGAAACTAACGTAGAATTTATAGAGCACACCATTTAATATTTAACTTAGGAAGTAACGATTTTTAAGACAGATATAGACACTCGTCCAGCAATAGAAAAACCGTGGCAAATTTAGTCATTCAGTTAAAAAACTGAACTCTGTGTGAAGCTTCAGCTAAACTAGTCGGTTTTCACATCAATCTCAACATTAAAACAGTGCCCGAATCGGGTTCTCATTTAGTATTAAAGAAGTATAATATTTATTAACTTACCTACCAGTTGGATAAACTTTTATCAACGCCAAATGTGAAAATGGTTCAATGAGTAATGCAAAACGGAACATCACAATAAAGAAGTGACAAAAAATGTTCAGAAAATTAAACAAATTGTGAAATACCTGTTCACCAGTGTCGAGTTTCTTTTGGCATACGGTACATTGAAAGCATTGTACATGGAAGACTTTACCACGAGCTCGCCTCACCAAATCGTTCCTATCCAACGCAACATTACAACCTGCACAGCGTGTTCCAAAGCGTCTGTAATGAGTCCTAGCATGATGAATATGAAACGGAATGAGAACGTCTAACCGAGCTGATTCTTGCCTGATAAGCTTAAATAAACTTCGCAAAGAGTCTCACACCTCTCATACACCTCCTCTCTTTCTATTGTAAGACTGCTAATCCCGGATTTTTACTCGAGGTTATATGAAATTCTTCAAATTCTTTTTCAAAATTCGCTTAAAATTTGCTTTATTTAATATTAATATTCATTCGATATTTACACTAGCATTGTTTAAAATATGAATGCATAATTAGAATTCTGTTAGGCGATCATGACA
This sequence comes from Baylisascaris procyonis, assembly GCA_037389465.1. Classification (NCBI taxonomy): domain Eukaryota; kingdom Metazoa; phylum Nematoda; class Chromadorea; order Rhabditida; family Ascarididae; genus Baylisascaris; species Baylisascaris procyonis. The sequence continues at coordinate 275,376 of JAZARR010000130.1, read as the reverse complement.
AATAAGGCAGGCCTGGACGCTCCCAGAGAGGCTTTAAGGTCCCGAAATATAAGGGAGTGGCCTGCTGGGAAGCGTTCAGTTGCAATGCGTGAATGAAATGAAAACAGCAAGAATAACACTGGAGTTAATTCAAAGACAGTCAGAAAAACGCCAACGGTTTATTCACACACACTAATAAAGCAAAAGCGATTCATATTGGTGTGCATAGTTATGAACGTGCAATAGCTTAAATCTGTGCAGTGTTTTGTATAGAAGTATCTGCGCATTACAGTTGCCCATCCACTTCAAAGCTTTATGCTTATTCGATGAATTTAAAATGAATTAAAAGGATTAGAAGATATGAAGATGTATGAAAAAGGAAAAGGTGGAGGAAGAAAAAAAGCAGATCGTGGTGAAGTATTGCTCGATAGCATTGTTTTTATTGTGTCATGTCCAGGATCATGTGGGCTAGCATTTTGAGATGTATTATACGGTTGAGCGCGTTTTTGTTGTCCAATGGAGAAAACGGAAAACTGATAAATTGCCCTCCACAAATCAACCACTTCATGGCAAGAAGTCACCCGACGAAACTTTGTAAATCCTTAGCATCAACGAATTCCTTCAACCGAATCGAGAACCTCTTCGCTTCATACACTTCGTATGTGCATGCAATAGCTATAGGTGAGCCTGTGCTTGTGGATGGCTGCGTTGTGTATATGCCTGTGTGACAGCTCGCTCGATAAATCTAACCAACTGGGACAAATAAGGCTCTGCAGCCCTAGTGGCGCTCTTTCTAATATTAAACTCTTGTAGGCAACTCTGGAACCTTCAAAAAAGGTTCAAACCCACATAAAAAATAGCCCCCGCACGCTATTAACAAAATAACCAACAGCAGAATGCGCACGCTATTTTTTTCAAAACCTTCAGTGTTCTTAACCTGCGTAAGTAATATTATTATAGTCCCTCGCTTTCTCGGCCTATTTTGCCTAAATATATAAAGGAAACTTTTGTAGCGCCGCAACTGTATGAGTAACTTCGTGATGGCATGCTGTACTCTTTATCTGCTGCAGATACTTCAAAAGTAAACCTTTATAGAAAAAGCTATTATATTTTGTGACCTCATGAACATAGTCGCCTGTTTCCCTATAATTCCGTGCAGCCAAAAGGCATCGCGTGCGTTAGCATACCCAATGAATATATTTCTATATAAGTAACATTGTAAATATAAGGCTATTTTTATGCATTTTGCAGGGTTCTGCAAGAGACGTTCTTTTTGTAATAACTTATGCAAATTTAAGAAGGCGCACTGATGTGATGATGCGATTTTTGTAAATTTATGCAGAAGTGTACCATGCGGAGAACACGTCTGCGCGCACGTGTGCATGTTACCTGTCTGGTCTGCAGTTTAAACTTATTGATCACAAAAGCTGTAGCAACGAAATTTGGTGCAAGCGATCCGCACAGAAAAACCTTTTTGCATGCACCGAATTTCGTTCAAATTGAACATTTCCTACATGAATTATTAACATTCAAAAGCGCCATATAATTTGCAACATTCCATAGCCGGCCATTTCAGGCAAAAACAAAAAAAATTTAGAATTCTTAGAGTTGGTTTGTTTCGGGTGTAGAAACATGTGAGACATGATTTTGCTTAAGCTTTTATTGCACAATATGCATAGCGTTGCTTACACCTACACAAACTCACAGCTGAGACAAACTCCTCTCCACTGCAGTTGACCACTCATTCTAAAAGCATTTTAATCTTATAAAGCTCTGGATATCTATTAGTTACAAGCAATACGAGTCAGAAGAATGGTTTAGAACACAAAGTGCGCATCACATCCATTGAATCTCGGCTGCGCAGTCGGCTATGCTCACGAAATTGAAATTATCGAAAGGACTATAGATACTCATATATAAATAGTACCTCATATAATCCATGGCAACAGTGCAATGCACTCCTATAAGAACTCGTAAGAATATATCTATGAACAGGCGAAAAGCCTTTCTTTCCAGATTTATAAAATTTTTAAACAACATTTTCCGAAGAAGTTTCTTCCAACTTGCGAAACCAAGAGGCATCACTCGGTCACTAGTTAAAATATCATTTCAAAAAGCAAAGCGTCGTGTGAGCTGCTCGTCCACATAACCAATCAAAGCGAATGATAAATACGCCGTGCGAGTGGAAGTGAAAGAAAATCCATAAAATGCACTAATCCCCATACACACAGCCAAACGAGTGCATGCAACAGCTTTGCCCAATTGTCGGTATTCAATGGATCGTGAGATCAAATCCAACCACCTCATTCCAACAAACAATATTTCCAGGTAGGATGAAATAAAGGAGAGAAAAGAGATGAAGAGGTTGGGGAAGCGGTTGAAACATTAGAAGAGGAAAAACATTTTTAATCGGTTAAATTAATTGAAACATCCACACACGAATGTTAGAGAAAATAGTTTATATCCAAATCACTAGAGATATTTAAAGAGCAAAAAATAAAACACCAAAAAATTTTAAATAGAACAAAAACCAATGAGTCTCAAGAAAATGACAAAGAAAAAAGAAAATTGCATAATCATCAGGAATACCAGAAAAATTCGTTTATCGTTTCACAAGCAGTTTTCAAAAAGTATTAATGGAAGAGCGATGATATGTAAATCCTTTATGAGTAGGAATACGTAGTGTGAAGGATTAGTTCATAGCAAAATGTTTGAGTCTTTTCTCGACCTCCCATATCGCCGTCTATATCTCCTTTCCTACCCAAAACCACGCACTTAGAATATATTTGATCGTATGGAAAAAAGTTTGCCATCATGAGCGTCCAACTCTCACAGGCATATGTTTGTTAAACATAACATTGCTCCCCAAAAAAAGAACCACAACATTGAAAGCAATCCGGATAACGTGACACAAGCGCATTTACGCAGTGGACATGGAAATTTGGATCGCTAGAATCTAAGAGATTTTGGAAAGCGTTTTGGAGACCCTTCTCCCAACATGGATGCCTCTCCCTACAAAGAAGTCAAGGTGATAAAACAAATGGTCGACGGAAGACCCGAGGAACATGAGAGATGAAAGAAGATTCTGATGAACAACTCATACAATTCTTGCAGGATCATTCTCACAACGTGAGATCTCCCACAGTCCGAAACAACACTTCACTAAGTCTGTTATAGTTTGGTTGGGGGAAGGAATAGGCTAGGGTGCTAACCTTAAAGCACGGTTATGGCATAATAAATGCAGCAGAGAAAATGCTCCAGTTTGGGAAGTTTTATAATTAGAAATGACATATCTTCTTTTATGCATTTTGTCTGCAGAAAAAATTTACACTTGAAGGGTTGAATAAATCTTGAAAGTTTTCTTGTCATTCAATTCTCAAAAACGTAGGAAGCATGAGGGAAAATACTGCACTCCCCTAAAACGCAGCTCACCTTTCCGCTAGGTGAATACTAGGCTCACAAGAAGGGATGGATGCGATTCCCTCTGATATGCAAAAATGCCGATGTAATCTTCAATCAAGCCTCCACTACTTAAATTAGTGTGTTAAACGACGCAGTTTTGGAAACACCGAAATTTTCAACGTAGGACAGACTCGTTTTATTTAGCTACTATTGGCGAACAAAAGAGTACTCCTATCTTTATCAGTCCATGCGCGATTATCAAAATCTGAAATGCCCATCTACCTATGCCAGATTCGTGCATACGAAGTTGGCCATTGTGCATACGTACAATGTCATGTGGTTTTAATAATTATTCCCATTTAAAGCGGAAATAATCTTCTCTAATGCTGTATAGGGTATCGCAAAAGGTGAATGGGTTGAGGGAGAAGGTAAAGGTGAAAAGAAATGAGACATAGTGGAGAAAGATCGAGCATACCTTGAGAAATCTTGCCTGCATAAAATTAGACCATCCCTTGAAAAGCAAGTCTCGGTGAGCGGTTCCTTGCAGTCAGCACACTGAATGCACGAGGCATGCCATGTTTTATCCAAAACATGGAAAACATATCGGTCGAGAATTGCTGTATTACATCCACCACAGATCGCCATTTGCAAACAAAATGCAGTAGCGATGCTGATTAGACGTCAACGCCAGAATTTCTGATTCTTGTACGTTGTCAGAAGTAAACAGTAGCCAGAACTGATGACACGAAGCAGCACACGACCTTCTGACTTGTCTCAATCCACGTACAACTCACCAAATGCAGAATAACTTGATTCACGAGAACAATGAGCCTCTAAACGACGGAAAAATCAATCAGCTGTTAACTCTGAACTAGAAATTGACGCAAGAAAGAGATTTCAGACGGTTGTAATTTAGCCAAGCGGAAGCGAATCACACTGAAAGTTTTGGGCACCCAAGAAAATCTAATGAGTAATGCAAACAGCTAGAGAAAATTGAACTCCAACAGAACCTCAAATTACAGTGCCAGTTTTATATTTTAACACTGTTATGCAGTTTAGAATTGATTCCGACTAGTTTAGCTAGATGTTGTCAGCGGACTGTATTTAACAAATATGAAAAATGCAGCACAAGGCAATCAAAAGCCTTGAACGGTTGACTTCAATTGAAATATGCACAAATTTCAGTTACCTTACTGCCTAAACAATAGAAAGAAGTTTGCTAATAGCAACGAAGACCCACACAGCCGGGGACACAACCCGAAAGCAACGTCTACGCAAATCGAGGGCACTCAACGCGAAACGCATACAAACTGGCTGCAAGTTTGGGCGGAGTCTCACATTGGCATACGGTAGTATCTTGGCTGGCGTTACCTACCGCGACGCGACAGCTGCACATGCGTTGCGTCGTGCAGCGGTGAGGTAAGTTGGCGAGATGACGTATATAATGGTGGGTGGCAGCGTTGAATATTAGAACTGCTGGAATCGGGGTGGAAAGACTATAAAAAGGTGACTTTTAGGACGAAGAGTGGTTTGAAATAGGATTAAAATCGAGTCGACTGCACTATGGCCCATTCCAATTCTTAGCCCCACCTCGAGGGGAAGGTCTGACACCCCGTAGAAGCAAATATCGGTCATGTTAGCGATATAATAGCGAATGAAACGAACAATGCAAAATGTTAGCGAAACACATTTTTTTCCGGTTCCTTATAATAAACTAACCGCGTGCATAATTATTGAATTAACAATAGAAGAAACGTCAAGTAATGAATTTTTTTAAATAAATCATTCGATTGTATAAACATAATTATAGGAAAGTAAATGACGATCAATTATTGAGGGAGCATAACTGAGGCCAAACAAATGATCTGTTGGTTCGTTATATTTGAGAGGATTGCAAAGAATTCTATGTGGAATTTGAATGCAAGAAAGAGGCATCCGATACGGTGAGAGCGATAAGGCGTCATATAAACAAGTGTGTTGATTTGCGATAGCATGTTGAGTATCTAGTGCTGGAGATAACCTTATCGCAAATTAACATACTGCTTGGAGGTATCGTCGGTGGATGAAACAACGCTGGCAAATCAGTGATAATGTTTCAGCAAGTATCCATCTCAATAAGTTAGAGTGCACAGCATAAGATATCGCTTTACGCCCTAAATAAAAAAAAATTGATGTGGGAAATTCAACAAGTTCGAACATTTCAAAGTACGCCATAGGAGGAACTGCTAATATTGGCTCATTGTCACATCCAAGTTTGCTTTATGAGAACATATTGCGGCGATGTCACGTCTGTATATAAGTATATATCTGTGTCTGTCGTATAGCATAGTTTCATCTAGCAACCACTGCTATTGAAAATATGAAGTTTGGTATTTTATATGCCCCAGAGGTTGACTTCATTCGATCGTCAACTCCAACTTCAGAAGTGATAGCAATCGACAATTTTGTGGCAAAGTCATCGACACCATAAGTCAACAGTTTTGATCCACCAACTTCGAAAAATTTTATAGATTCTTAAGACCGCAAAAATTAATATGCATTTCACGCATGCCAATTTTTTCTTCAATCGCGAATAAAAAAAGAATCTCTCGTGGGAGGCGACATTATTTTCACGTAAAGAAATGGTGTTGTAATTAAGTCATATGAGATTTTTCCGACTTTATATTTATTTGATAACCAAAATACTTATATGTTGCCATAAACATTTATGTTGATATTGATAAATATTGGTGCTGATAACCAAAAAGCCAAGAAATGCTTATGATGAAAACTCTTGATAATGTGAAATGTGGAAGCATATATTGTGCTATCTCCTCCGACTTACGTGCCAATGAAGGGCATTCCCATATTTGCTATAAATGAGGTTTTTGAGAGTGAAAGGAAAAGCGGCAATATCTTCATTGATGTCTTTCTAACGGGAGGCTCTAACCCTTGAAATCCGATAGAGAACGAATCAAACTGAACTGTAGTTGCATCCTTCAGACAATAGAGTCAACTTGAATGGATAAAACGCCACATACAAAGCTCGAGGTGAATCTCAAATTTCCATTTCGAGATGGGTCAACTCAATTATAACACGAGTGGGATAGCTCAAATTTAACACAATCGTGCCAATTGCGCAGCGATGAACATCAACTGCCCATTCTTGTAAATCCTTCATTAGAACACAACTGATATAAGCCGACAACAAAACTGTTGTAATTAAGAAGTGATCAATACTTTTGGAATATATTTATATTTCCTCATATGAGTTTCAATCTTAAAAGTCGGAGCAGGAATAATAAAGCAACAACAACGTTTCCATTTGAAGAGAATAAATACAATCATTCAGTAGCTCATTCAGCTAGCCCTTGATATAAAGAAGTAGAGTAATGAGCTAAAACGCCCTCTTTCGTTTTCTCCTTCCCCATATGCACCCCTCTCCCTACTGCTGAGCGAAACATTTAATTCGACAAAAAGTAAAGTAGAACTAAAAGTAGCATTTAAAAAGAGAACTCAGACTGTCACCATCACCAAGCCTGCATGGGCCAGCTAGATCGATAGTGGTTAACCGTAAAGCCAAAGACGGTTTCACATACAAAGTGGGAAAGCCGAAAGTACAGAATAAACAATAGGGTGCCTCACCAATGCTTAGAGGATGTGATGTTACTTGTATGTTACCTTCAACTTATAGTTTCCGAATCCAAAACAACATAGAAGCGTGGAGAAGCCTCAGGTGAAGACAGCCTGCTAACAAGTGAAAACATGTAGCCAGCAAGTAACAAAAAATTATATGCAAACTACAAGTACAACCGACGGCTCGTAGTGTTTTTTTCCAGTCCTCCAGCATCTAGTTTTGCAATTCATTTTCAACGCTTCCAGTTATTTAGGTTACTCAGAGTTAGAGAAACAGCCTTTTCCATTCTTCGGCAGGCGCAGTATTCCATTGCTCCCGTTAGGTTTTTGCTGTCAAACGTTCCAAAAAAGGGGTATTTTCCTGAAATAATTCCACACTGATTAGATGTGATCCAAATATTTTTGCAAATTTATTGTCGAACATTCAAAAACGGAAGTGGAGATCGATCAGAAATAAAACAAATGGAAAAGCCTGATATGCGCCTCTTTGACCGGCTGACCATATCAATCGGAATCGGAAATCCACAAAAATTAGAAGAAAATATGCTAAAACCGTGCACACTTTAACCAAAACGACTACTACTTAAGAGAATGTTCTATAAAAATTCTTTTTATGTTGTTTTGCTAATTTTCTTTATAAAAGAGCATTACGAAATGTCGAACTACAGCATGTGAATGAGTCTGCAGTCCGTCTGTATGTCTGTGTCCCTGTGTCTATTTGTGTTCGTGTGCTGATGCGTGCCTCAAATCGGGATCCGTTGGAATTTAAATTATAAAATTAAGTGGAGATAATGTGGAGGATGATTTTTATAACAGATATTTCAACTCTGAACAGACCATAGAAAATAGACATTTTTTTAAAAAATCCCTATAAACGGTCTGAACAATTTAGTTACGCAGTATCACTTTGCAAACTTTTTTAAAGTTGTTGCCGTCATATGAAAGTGGTTGTCAGCTAAGTGAAATGCAAAAGCACAGGCCGTGCCAGCTCCTTTCACACGCTGTTGTCCATACTTTCAACTTGACCACCTGCAAAAAGCGATTCGACCGATAACAAAATGGATGCAAAATTTTAGGCAATTTCAGTGACTATAACGCTTTTATAATTGCTAGGAAAACGTTTATGTTGCTGTAGGCTTAAAATCCTCATTACTTTTACAACCAAGTTTCATAATTCTAGTTCTGCATAGGACTACCGGACAGACGGACATATCTATAAGCAAACATAAACACACGTACAGGTATGAACAGCTAGCTTTCGCCATTTTGCACTTTGGGGGTGCAAATTTGTAATAACAAATGAAAATTATGCCTTCGAGCCGCCCATGAGAGAGACAGAAATATTCTGTTTTGCTACTAATATTCCAGCCTCGCGCATTTAATAACAACTGCACATTGATGAGGAGAATAACCCACTCGATTTTCTATTCTGAAGCATCATAAAAGAAGAAAAAAGAGATGATAGGGAGATGAACCAGGTATAGTAGCAGGATATGTGTTTTTTTGCAAGCAGTTCATCAGCATGATCGGTCGCGTCAGTATTGATAAGAAATTCTAAGATCACATCTTTAACAAACCCCTCGAACTAGCAATACTTTGTGTATACATTCCACAGAGGAATCTATTTCCACCGCGTCAAGAGTCTACAACTCATGAATGCGATGTTTGATACGAATGCAATCAGGCTCAAAAGGTTTTCCACGATAACAAAATAGCACTTACAATTACCAATTTTTATAACATAAGTTTTATGGTGTTTAAGTTGAAACTATCCGATAAGCTGAGAGACAGACAAATAAATACATATTGACAGACTTTACAATTGGATACTCGGGAGTCGCCAACGAAACAAGCGGGAATACACGCCAATGAGGCTGATAGGATATACACATTATGTAGCTCCACCTATACTTAACCCTATATTTACCAAGTCTGTTTTCAAACGGTAATGAATTGGTGTCCCAAACGTCATCCCTTACGTAACCTCAGAGTCATAGAATAAAATGGAGGCCAAATTTTGGGGCTAGTTTAATGACTCGTAGAGTAGTGAAAAATTTGAAAGAAATTAAATTTAGGGGGTTACTTTTGCATGTGGATAAACCTAGCAAACTTCATCGATATAGCTCATATCGTTCATGAATTTAAACTGGCGCACACACAGATTCACACATGCACGCGCATATACATTACGCTTACACAATTCGTCTCTTGCAAGAAAAATGTTAAAAAGAAGTGTGAAAAAAGCAGATTTATTTAGAGAGTTGCACATAATATGCAATTTAAAAAAAAAATTGCGCACTTCAGGGGCAGTTTACCCTCCCCCCTCCCTCTGAAATGCACAACTAGACTCAAGAGGCAGTTTAGTTGTGCATTTCAGGGCCACTATGCCCATCATTACACCACAAATGCCGGTGCAGTTTACAGCTGCAGCTAATTAACAATTGCCTCTTCTCGAAAAGGCATTTTTTTTTAAATAGACGAGTTGCGCGCTTTCAGGTTAAGCAAAAAATGCAGTGAAAAGCGAAATTGGCACTATCGTTCCCAAGTTCTTAGGTGATTCGCTGGCAGTTCTTTGCAATGGCTCCAAAGACGAACATCTCTATGAAAAAACGTCTTCTCAAACGAAACGAAATAATGAAATGATGTTCGGAGCAAGTACACATTTGTACGTGGCGTTTATGGTGTAATGGTCAGCATGGTTGCCTTCCAAGCAATCGACGGGGGTTCGATTCCCCACAAGCGCACGAGCTTTTATTTCTCAAGTGAGCATTCGCATCTTACATCTCATTTGGTTTTGCAGCAATTTAGTGGTTGCGAGGATGACTCCCAACACCTGATGCAGCTAATCCGAATGGGAAATTAAGGGTCGACAAGAAGCGGAATAACTTTCATTGAAATTACCTTTGAAGACAACGACTTATACATCAGTCCTGCCTTTCCGCAAATGTTTACGCATAAAAAGAAGAGAAGTATACAAGAAGGCTGCAAAAATAGTGATTACTTTCATAGATATGCGAAAAAAAGTGTCAATACGCAACTATGAAAGTCCCGAACTCTTAGGTGAACGAATTCTTTAACTTGTTTTGATGAGGCTTTCAAGTCCATGAGATGACTGTAGTGAATGCTGTAAAAGTAAATTAGCAGATTTTCAAAAATGGCTTTGCCAAGCGATCGGTCCAATTACAGTTATGACTGATCTTAAATTCGTTTGGCCGCTTTTCAATTTTTCTTAAAGGCCCTAACCGAAATCCGCGTCTACCGAAGCCACTAGCCGGTAACGACATCTTTGAAATGCATTGATTTCGGTATGAACCAAATATCACTTATGAGCGATTGCCTTCGTTTCAAAGACATTCGATCACAATCTACCGCTGAAACAACGTTTGATCGGTGTAATTCATAATGGAGATCGTATGGGATGATGTTTTTATGTTGAAGTCTCCTAAGATCGGCCATTTTTCATTACGCAATCGTTGCTTGTTATATTTTTCGTGATATTTTGATGCTGGAGAAGTTATTATCCTCCAATAGAGCAGCGTGCGGGTTACTTTTTTCGCTATTTAGTAAGAATTCAACTCGCTTTTTAGTTATTTTGGCGAGTTTTTTTGTGCCCTAAACTTTTCAATTTTGCAGCAGTTTACATTACTTAGATTCAAAAATTTTGAAGGCGGTAATGAATAGGATATGTCTGCAGTCTCTGCAGGTTTCGATTCTCCCTACGGAATCGTTCTCGAGGAATGCAAAAATGTTGAGGATTCCGCATGTGTAGTAGATGAACGAACTGACAGTAGTAATGACGATGTCGATGGAGCCAATTTTCAGGGAGAAAATACCTTCTAAAACGACAACATAGACAGCGGCAAAGTAAAAAAATTGGTTAAACGACTAAACCAAAGGATATGACCTATTCAACCAATTCGGCGGAGTGAACGAAGGAGGGAAAAAGTGTGAAGTTATTTCTAAATTTGCGAAGCACATATAGGACCATCCACTGATAGAAGGAAAAGGAAGTGAAGCGATGCCCTACGGGGATTGTGGAAATGAGTAATCATTCACCAGGCTAAAGCCTTCGAACATCGCATGCAGCAGGCATAAGTTCAAGGATACGAAAACATCGAAGAAAGGGTCGCTGCATAGCTGACTTTTCGTTTTGCGTTCTAACTTGCTGCACATTGTAGTCTGATTGAAACAAGACGTTCTTTGTCGATTCACAGCAGAGTTGTTTCCACTTTGGAACTCGCATGACTTGACGGTGCTGCGTTTACTCGAGCGGACAGATAGACTCAAAAAGGAGGAAGTCGATTGAAAGGTTCGATATCCTTCTAATCTTTCTGGTCGCAGTCTCTTTTCAGAGCCGGAAGGGGTGGGCGTGGGGGAAAGGAAAAACCGTTAATATTTGCCTCCTGCAAAGCATCGATTCACTTTAATGGAGGCGGACTTTTGAGATCGTATTTTCGCAGCTTTGAACAGGATTTATGAAGTATAAGAAATAGGCAGAGCCTTTAGTGCATCATGAAGGGGAGAAAAGATAGAACAAAGATTCTGGACACAAAGGCTCGTCGCTGGATTTGTACTTGCTCAAAAAACTTGGATCGTATTCGGTCGAATTCGATCGTACCGGATTTGAACTGATCGTATTGGGTCAGACGGCTCGTCTGAGGTGAAACAGCATGAAAACGCTGAATCAGTTAATTCCTTTCAAGAAATTACGTGTCATGGAACAGACCCTTAATCACGCTTTGCTCATGTACAGAGAGTCAAATATCAAACAGCAAAAGCTTGATGAGCGCCCGTCTGCTCGCTTTGTTGGCGTTGATGTTTCATAGAATGAAGCAAATAAGCTAAACGTCTAAGGTGCATTTCATCCTAGGTGAAGTGTAGAACTAAGCAGTCCACAGCTTCTCCATCTGGCTTTTATTTCTGAGGTTTCCCTCTTAGCCTGCTTTTCAAAGGAAGGTTCGCATCTCCCATTTAGCTACAGATGCGACGGCGTTGTTTGTTTTATGTATTTTAGTTGCATTTGCGATAATTTTTGTGAATTGGTTATTCGTGGCTTGTCAAACAAAATTCAACGCCATTCTTGTAACAAACATCTTTTAATAGAGCTTCGCTTGGAAACCTGAATCTCATTCGGTTTTTCAGTGACCGAAAAATATTGATCGGTCGGTTTTTGGCCACAACTAAAATTTGGTTCTTATCGAATGTCTTCGGCCAATGAAAGACGAACATTTTTGATATCGCTTGGTTGTGAGCCAACGCCTCTACTCAGCTAGCGACCGAGAAAAAATCCATAGGTTTCCTCCACAATCAAAAAGAGTGAGGGAGGTCGGAAGAGTCAAAATAGTTCAGAGCCTCTAAGGATGAAATATTATTGTTAACAAATTTTTGCCAGGAAAGGTGAGCCTCTTTCGGGTTTGTATTTTCATGAAAATTATTTCTAAATATTGATCAATGAGGACCATGTGCAATAAAGCATCGTAATGAAATCAAACATCATCATATTGAAAGCGGATATATCCAAGTTGAATGTTCAATAAAAAAGTAAAATTTTCTAAGCAAATGCTGAAATCGCCGAGATGACAGGCGATATGCATATTGCACTCCTTGAATAGACGTCGCTCAAGCATAAGCCTCTCCTTGATGCAGCCTTTGGTCATAAATCCCTTCAAAAGTTTATTTCAAAACTGTCAAGATTCCACGCACTAACGTGCAACATCAACTCTCTTCAATCTGAATACTTCATTACGCATATAACTAGTATTTACGTCAGTGTTTAAAAGAATGCGGAAAACACAAAACCCCCTAGAAGAGGAACCCCCTTTGAAATAAATCCCATCTGTTTGTGGATCCCTAAAAGAAAAAGCCGCAACTCTCGTTCCTCCCGTTATCCATTAACTACATTAAAATGGCCGGCAAAGAGAGAAGTGCGAGAGAAGGCTATTCAAGTTCAATGCAAAAACAGTGTGATTCTCTTATGTAATATTCAAAAATAATATTCTCAAAAAAATGTGAATAGATGACATCATTTTTCACTACTAATGTGAACCTTTACCAAGTAATTCATGGAAAAGAAATGACATGAAATTGAGCCCATTCGGAAATGAGTTATTCAAAAAAGTGCAATTTGTGCAAAAAGTGCAAAAAAGTGCAATCAAACTTAATAAACACAAAACTGCAAGAAATAACATCAATAAACAGTTGCATTAAGAAGTAGCTTAGAAGAGAAGACAAAGAACAACTCAGGCACGAATATTTATGAATGAAAGATCATGTAGGCAATTAAGGTGAGGAAAAATGTGAAAAAAGGATGCATTTAGATGAAGTGGAGAGCAGCACTGATCATATGTAAATTAATTGTTGGTTTGATAAACAGTCGTTTTCTGAAAATGTACATTTTGACCACCCTATCTACTTTTATTGGACAATGGACACTTGAAATTGTTGAAGCATAGCTGATATGTTCGTCAAACAAAAAACAAAGAGGCATAGATGAAAGGACCTTTCAGGCTTGAGCCCCTTCACTTCCTTCCCCCCCCACTCCCTCACCATCGCATCACCACCCTTGAATGATACTGGAAAAATCGGACAGAAACAAATGCTGCTGAGATTTGACGCTACAAAATTGAAGTCGAAATGCGTTTTGAAGTTTCAGTTGTAGCAGAAAGCGTTTACAGTGTCTTGCATTATCTTGCGATCTCAGAAATATTCGAACTTGGCAGTTGGCACCTTTGGCATTCTGCCAACCTTTGGCATTGAACGAAAAAAACAACAAAAGATTTGAAAATTTTATGGCTGTTTGAACCATCACTGGGAAATTTATGCTTACATCTTTGGCAGTAAGGATTATGTGTCTGTAAAATCACTCCATTACGGAAGGATCGAGGCTCCATTGTAGGAGAAAACTTGCACAAAGATTGCATTTTTCTTGAAAAATCATTTGATAAACGAGTTGGGTAAACCGCAAAATGTGGTACCACCAACAGTGAGTGTTTAATCGAGTTTGATGTTTGAATTTTGCTAATGCTGCTATTCGCGTTATAATATTGCTTGATTAAACGCAATAATTCCATGGCACATCTATTCTTGCAACTATCAATTTTCGTCAAAAAGGCTTTCTTGCATTTTCAGTTGCACGTCAAAGAGAGAATCAGGTAGGGGCTTAACCTGGAATGATGCCATAAAAGAGGGAAAGAAATTCCTAAAATGAGCTTGTCGAAGAGGATACTGAGTTCACATCGAACTGTTAGGGTATGAAAGTGTGAGTCGGCTATCGGGTTCAGTGGCATTCACTAACGATATGTCTTCGAGGGGTGCCACTAAAGTGGTTGCCGACAGTCAGCAAAAAACAAATGCATCGCAGCAATTAATGTGTCACATCCAAAAACACACCAACCACCCGCTGATGCCATCCTCACGACGTCAATATATTCACTCAACAATAATCCCCTCCCCCTTCCTTCTCCTCTCCCCCAAGTTAAATTTACATATCGTGGATCCACGGGTTTCAATATATATTTCTTAACGGTACTCTCTTGAGCTAAATTCCATTCAGAACAGTTATTCTTATTTTATAATTATTTCGATGAAAGTCTGTGATAAAACAGCTATTCATGTAATTGCACACTTAATGCCCTGCGGATTTACTTTTGCATATGATAGGCAAATTAAGAAAATAGGAGGGCTATACTATAGGTGAACTCGAAGAGCAGAAAAAAAAAGAATAAAGATTGATACTTTATTTTTGTTGGCTGTTGAATTTTTTTTAGTAGGTAATTTTATCGAATGGAAGAAAATCAATATTTTTTTCGATTTATTATAGGAGCACTCCGAGGGTATCGATGAAACAAACCTTGTCTAAGCTTAATGAAGTTGCCACAGAGATTCAATCGGTTTTCTTTCCATTTAATTTCCTCTCGTTCTTCGAAAATAATTATGCAGCAGTGCAAGTTTAGATCTGTTGAAATGAGTTTTTTTTCGAGTATTTTGAGTGCTCTCCTAACCTATAAATGACTCCAACAAGGTGCAACAGTAATTGCGTCCATCAACAAATGCGAAATTAATAGACGGACACTAGCTCAATTCTGAAGGTCAAGCTCACGCTTTGATTTATTTTTTTATTTACCGCTTCGATTTATTTGTTTATGTACCTATTTCAACGTCCCCAGGTGGGAAAACACACAAAGGTATCTGAGCATAAGGAGTGAGAAGATACAAAACGGTCGCAAAGTTACAAATTTAGGCGAATAAACATTTAATACGTAAGAGCAGCAATAGTGACTCAGCCGCAGATCAAAAGCCGAAAGAGTGGATGAATTAAGGATATCGGCGGGGAGCAGATTCCAGACTCGTATATCGCGAAACTGGAAATACGCAAAACATTGTTTGTATTTCAACATCTTTTGGCAAGCTGAATTTGATGCGCAAGTCGACTACGTGGGGGCGCAAAGTGAAATATTTCCGACAGTGGGATGTCGGAAGAGCCGAACGCAGTTTTATAACAAAGAATCAAGACAAAAACCTTTGCACAAACGTAAGAGGAAAAAATAAATGCCCTTAACGGGTCAACAAAACGTTTGCAAAAGCTGACAGTGAAAATTAAAATTGTTTGGTGTTAATGAAAGTCACAGGTGATCAGAGACGTACCTTCATTCAATTGGCCGCCTTCGGATAAAGCCATTAATGCAGGATGGATGACATGCCTTCTCAGTGCTTTAAATAAATCCAACACATTATAATAAGTCACCCAAAATACCATCGACGAAGGAATATAGAACATTATTGATGATAGAAAACCCCTTTAAATAATTCCGTCATTAGATAAAAGAGATTGTAAATGAGTCAGAACAAAGAGAAGCATTTGATAAACAAGAAACTATCATAATTAACAATCCATCCAACTGAACTGCTTCTTTGATTTAACTCGATGAGTGCCAATCCTGTATCCGACCAAAAATTTACATACAGGAAGGCTTGCAGAGCTTCCTTTATTCTCATATACACGATCCTTTATTCTGGTGATGAAAATATTCCTGGACAGCCAACCATCCCAGATGGATCGTCAGACCGAAAAGCATCAGTCGACTGGCATTTCTGACTGCAACCAAAATCCGGTTATCACCCGAATACTGCCGATCTGCAACCGATCGACATTTTCCAAATTTTGTCGGTTCCAACCGAACTGCAGTTACGACAAAATAATGTTTGCGTTCTGTTGCTGACCGAAATTTGATCAATTACCATTTCCGCTGCAATTCCCTCATCACATCATCCAGCCTCAGGCAATCCCAACAAATAATACAATATGTACTGATGCATTCATACTTTAAATAATCGAATCGTTCGAATCACCTAAAATGGAATTTCAATCTAGTGCGCACATCATAATCGCTAAGCATGCTATGAAACGCAATAAATGTTTTATAATGTGAAAAGATACAAAGATGTTTCCCACCTATAGAGCCCTTTGAATCCATCAACGCAATAAACAGCACGTGTTACTCGCAATCCAAGAGTAAGTCGCTTTCCCAATGGGTCTTCCTTTACGAAATTAATTACAGCCGCATTTCGCATACTTCCTGCAAACAAGCAATCATTTCTTTATTACAGGTGTTTATTAATAAAGTGAACATATCGGTGAGAGGAAAGAAAAAGACAACGGCAATCACTTGTTCCCATCAACGGGAAGCATATCACATGGCTAGTGCTCTTCATTTCAACTTCAATTCAACGTTCCTATGCACAATCTGAACAGATGTCGGATATTATAAAAGTTTTGTGTACCTTAATGTGGGCATTCACCACGAAACTGGTGTGGATTCCATTACATCGTCAACGCTAATTGCGAAGTATTTTTTAACACAACCAATACATACGTATTTACGGAAGCTCATAGATAAAGTAAACATCATTTCATCTACGTGATTCCAACTGCGTGGGGAGGAGGGAAGAGGGGTGGTAGACGCCATTTAAATGAAAGTTTTTGAGGATAGAAGGTGGAGTTGAAGCACCGCAAACATATTTCGAATTAGCAATAATACACTTTTACAGTTATTAAAAATTTTATGATAAAAGCGCTGTACATCAAATGAGTCCAAAGGCAAACAAAGCTGGTAAATCCAGAAACTATGGGGGAAAATAAGCGGAGAGATAGAAAAGAGATGAAGAGAAATAACGAGGTCGTTCTAATACATTAAAAAAAATTTTTAATGATAAAATATAAACGATTTATGTATAAAAATGAGGATAGTAATTGAGAAGAGTGAAAAGACTAGCTATAATTTTTCACAAAAAAGAAAGCATAAAAATGAAAGAATAAAGAAGAAGGAAAAATGAGCAGCATTTACCGATAAAGGAATTAGGGTTATTATGCACCATCATATATTGAGCAATTATATCGGTTGGTACAAAAATTAACTGAGTCGTTGCCGATGCGGCCGCGCCTTAAAATTCATTCAACACTGAAAACATTTCAAGAAGCTAGTGATGCCACTGACAGTAAGCGACAGGAAAACGAAGCAAACATACAATTATAAACGTATTCTTTCAGCAATTAAGCAACAGTGAGATTGCCCAAAACGTACTCAGTGCGCCTGAAGAGATGAAAGAAACACTAATTAGAGATGTGTAAAACAATTGAAATAATTTCGATTGAGGTGTTTATTGAATGAGTTTTTTGAATGCAAATCGCTTATAGATGAAGTGTGAAATGATGAGATATGCGCAATTTTATTAATTTATTATGACACGATTGTCCATTCTCTTATACAAAATAAGAAAAGAATTTTTATTAACGAATTGGCAGTTATTTGACAATTAACCAAATATGAAAAAATAACCTGCTAAACCAGAAAGAAAGGCTGCTGATGAGAGGCCAGCATGCACTTGCAATAAATCGCGTATCTTTTCATACGCACCTGAGTATAGAAATGATGCAATCAGCTGAGGTAAAGTCATCCAAAAACCGTTAAAACACCTTTTTATACTAGAACATTTGACGGCAGACAAGCGAATTTGTCCACAAACAATATAGGTATTTATACTTGCAGCCCTAAGTAGAGTGGGGACAATTTCTTCTTCAAAGCCTATATTTCAATGGAAGGGGATGAATTTCTTCACCCCCTCCCTAAAAAACCTTAACCGAAACTAGCTTTTCTGAGCTTCTGTCACTATTTTCAACAAAATATTTCAGCGCCATCTTGGTATATTTTAAAATCTTCGGCGTTTTCCAACGACATTCTGATACCTCTAAAAACTTTTGTCAACAACAGGCAGCAGAAGGTCTCTCAGATGTGGTGATCATTTCAAAGTACAAAACCTGCAACGACACTGCAGATCGATTCGATGAAGTCTATGCATGTAGAGCTCGCTTAAAATGAGGCGCTATTGCCGCTATCTTTTGCTACTTAAAGGCTGCTGAATTATAAAAATTCATTCTCTAAGGACTATAAAATCATTCCCTAAGAATTCAAATTAATTGTTTTTGGCCTACAGAGTGTTGGAAGGGATCTACAGAGCATGCACTCCTTTTCGAATTCTGCTTTTCTTTCACAAACACTACGCGCCTCATGTTGGCAACTTTTTTGAATCTCTAATCTGCATGGACATTCCATAGCCGTTGCTCCCCAAGGAACTCAAAAACAAGCTGCTTTCGCTGCATCACGTGCTGCTTCCACCGTATGGCCAAAAAAAAATTGCCAATTCTCCCTCCTGAAACTACAATCCTAACTAAAGGTCTGCAAGTATTACATATGAACATATAAATGGGCTTGC
Source organism: Baylisascaris procyonis (assembly GCA_037389465.1). NCBI lineage: Eukaryota > Metazoa > Nematoda > Chromadorea > Rhabditida > Ascarididae > Baylisascaris > Baylisascaris procyonis. Next base: position 256,611 of record JAZARR010000130.1, on the reverse strand, counting down.
TTTATGGTAAGGATGAAAATATAACACAGGTATTCCAAAGATTACGGAAAAAAATAAAAATGAACATAGTAAACAACAGACGAAGCGTAATATTACCGTAAAAAACGTATAAGACAGAGAAAGTTCTTTTTTGCTCTTTGACTATAAGTGATTCATTCGCACAATCTTAGCTGAATTATTCATTCAGTGAGAGAATTTTTCCTTTTCGTTTTCAATGGCTTCTCCCCTGTTTTATTCTCTATGAAATGCTATGCGTGAAATCCGAGCACAAACTTTCGATACGCGGAATTATTGCAGGCTTAGTTTTAGTCTGCAGTAATCCCAAATGAGCGATGATTTCTGGAGATAGCACACTATGCCTCGTCACAGGCTCAGGAAAATGCATACAAGTACCGATATCCTGTATTAAATCGTCGACCACATAAGTAATACAAGAGCATCAGAATCGCGGTCATCAAGTAATGTGATTTAGAACGAACCCTGTAGAGTGCGGTGAATCCTTCGTTGCGCAAAATATGGACGAACGCATGTCGCATACCACGATAGACAGTATTTTGCTTCTGAAGTTGTAATCGTGACTTGACCACTGACATCGGATAGAGCAGACAACGGATCGACCACGAAGAAGCCATTGCTAGTGGATAAAACTTGTAAAGGTCCAGGTGCTCCCATTCTATTATGTGTAGCTGCTGAAATTATTAAAACATATGAGGAGCGCATTTATATTTATAGATAACTCCCATAAAGAGAGCAGACCACTTCTTCCTTCACATCAAATCACCCCCCCCCCTTTCCCCTCAATCATTTCAATGTATGGTTGAAAATATGGACAAATGATAAAAAAAGTGTCATTGAAATATCTCATTAAAAACATCTCTGATTATTTCACAAACTCAAAACATTCTCTTAAAAGTCAATTTTTAGCAGAAACAAAATTGAAATTTGATATAAGGAGAGCTGAGAGTAGGCTTCACATACTCAAAGCAGTTCAAAGAATTGTCGGAAAGTACTATAGGCATCCTTGAACACAATCATAAATAGGGAAATTCAAAAAAATCAGTTTCAAAAACATGGTATGGATTTGTTAGACAGGCACAATCAGACATATGCACAGGCGAGATCCTTTCATAATGCACCTCTCAAATGCAAATTAGGAAACACACTCTAAAAAACACAGAATATTTCAAAGGAAGCATAACGCTTTCTACGGTCAGCATCGACTTCGAAAGAAATTAAGTAAAAATAATACCTGATCCGAAAAAGGCAAGAAAATAGGGCTGTCGACGAAAAGGCCGCTCCCTCTCCCTCCCCTCCCACCCATCCCCTTCACTAAGCTTATATTTCAGGTTGCGGATATGCACTTGATAATGCGGCAAGAAAGAAGTGAAAGGAAAGAGACCAAAATTTCGAATGAATTAACTAACTCTGTTTTCGCCAAAGTCATGGTCAGCATCAGCGGAAGCCATTTGCGTTTATTATTAGTCGTCGTTTCCGTCCTCATTCAATAGCCATTAACATAGAAACGAGAAACGCTTAATCTGAAAACACATCTTTTTATTAATACGCTATGAAAACGAATTGAATCAATTCCCGATAATATAAAATTCACTCATTCTACTTATTCAGTCGGCAACTTTGCTAACACAAAGGAAATAGACAAAAACGCTGGCTAAACCTACTCTTAAATGGACTATGAAAACGCATGAACGGAATCGAATATGATGTACGGCGGACACAACGGTGGCATTGGTTTTGAGATAAAATGGGAATAAAGATGTGAGTTTCCACCTTCGCACACAAAAATGCGTACACGCCTCATCGATGGAACGGGACCACAGCCGACCTGATAGCCGTTGAACCGGATAAATATTCACTCCTCGGCTTCGCAATATCAGTGATTCTCCACTGGAGATTGCCCACATTTGATGTCTCCGTATTTTGCAAACTTACGATTTACTAATGTTTGAGTGGCCCTTCCTCGAGACGTAGTCTTTGTTGACTATCTATTGGAAGGTTTGCAGTACTTAAAAGTATGAAAATGTTTAGGTTAACAGTCATATAAGATTTCTTAGGAATAACGGTAATAGCGATCAGAAAGGTATATCTAAATCCTACAAAATAACTTCTGCAATCTGAGTCTTCAAATCTCTCGTATTAGGAATTCCAGCCAAATAAAGTCTAAACGAAGGCTCTACTCATATCTTTGGTACTTGTGGGTGAATTAAGTTGCCTATGATGGCTACTTGTCAACTTTGTCTTGTCGGGTTATTTTGCTTAATATATCAACATGTATATCAACGACTGTAACGTCTCCTGTGCTTCAATCTCTCGTGCAGCGGCTGTGAAGATGAGGAGAATTATGCATTGCGCAGCATATGTGGTCGAGATTTATTTGAGATTCAGCATGTACGCATATGTGCTGAACATAACCGAACGGAGCGGACGCACACTGAATAAAGATTGTGCTCAGCATTTACATCGTTGCAATAAAATAAATCAAAAGCGATCATAAACGAGAATTTTAACACACCGCCCATAACACAACACCACCTCACAATAAACGCAGGATCCTCTAGAGACAATTTGTTTAATATACGCCAAATATTTGCAGCAAGACTCTTTCTGCAGAAGTTCGAATGATCGGTAGTTCCTTAGACCAAACTTCTGAAAAAACATTATTCAAACACATATCTCAACGATTCATCGAATCGAAGCAGCTGGAACTTGTCGACAACCCAAAAAGAGTCGAGACGAACTTGCCGACTTGGAAGGACTCGAGCTTACCGAAAAAGAAATACAGTTTAACGTTTGAGAATTGATGTATCCGCCTACAATTAAGACTCCACACTTGAATCTTTACACACGCGAACGCATCCGCACACTCGATGATTTTCACTAAATTTCAGTGCGACAACTTCGAAAAACATGGACATGAAACCATAAAGACCAACCTACATAATAACTTGCCCGATAATTATTGTAAAAGGCTTAAGACTTGGAAGTCCAAAGCCACAGCTGATGATGGAAGCAATCGATCCTAATACTATAGATGCGATGATCACGATTTTGATTATCAATTGATGTTGTCGGAGAATGAACAACATCCTATGGAAACAGAACCACCCCCTCCCCTCAACCAACGTTATTTTTATATTATATTTCAAAGTCCATCAAAAGATTTATGATCAATAGCGGAAAGCTGTTAAAAACAGTTTATATGCACTCATTTTACGAAATCGCTAAACGAATGCATTCATTCCCGTTGAAATTACTTTCACAAAACAAACATTCACAACATCGGCGAGTGCAAATCAACATGGTCTGCCAAATTTAGTTCCTTCGTCAAATGCTACCATCCGTTAGATAGCTAAAAAAATTATGGCACTCCAGGTACATTTTATCCCATTATTCCTGCCCATAAGTTTTCTCAGCTTGCTCCCCCTCTTACCCAGGGACCCTCCTAGCACAGCTCCAACCTTTACTGGCAAGTTTTCCACTTGCCTATCTTCTTCCTGATGTATGTAAATCGCCAGAAGCAGACATTTTTTTTTTTTTTTTTTGCTACAGCACCACGCACTTTATTATTACCGGAAAAAAGAATCATTCCCATATATTTCAGATAGACTGTTTAAGGTCGAGGTTAAACTTGGCCGTAATCAGAAAAAAGCTGGTTCTCTGACAGATATTGAAATAGGGTTTAACCCCTGGTTAGGACTACAGTTGCTTCCAACCTAGGCTATCCTCGCTTGCGTCAGTAGGTAAACATCAAACTGTATATCGGCTATTCGACCTTCATCGAAAATCCAGTTTTCATCATTCAAAAGCGTTTTATGCTGAATTCAAAGAAATTGGTGCATAGGAAGCAACGGAAATAAATCGAATATTTCCTTCTTGATGCTGCAAAATGCTCGATTCAACAACAAAACACCAAATCGTATATGCACATGGAGATGACTGTCGGCGGGATATGGGATTACGCGTAATAGTAGAGACATGTCTTCTTCTTGGCTTGCACCTCCAGAATAGCGTCCATAAAATCTTCGTGCATCACCTCCACTGCATCCCGTCGCAACGCTATCATACCCTATAACCAATAATTCTTGCAGCTCTTCGCATCGGTCGCCAAGGAGACTTTCCCTCCTCGACGAAAACACATTTACATGCCAAATGCAATACTTTAACTGAAAAGCGGTTAGGTAGTGTGATAAGTTGAGCTAGACCGGGGGAAGGAGGGACATAATCCCGACAATAAATAAAGAAGCATCCAACATCGATGCTAAATTTAGAACACCAGAAATGTGCCAAAATTGACAAAGCACAGCCCACAATTTGGAGTGCAAGGGTTCACCGTGCCCTCAATCAGTTAACTTCAGAATTGCTGTCTTCATTGTGTTACAACCGAGATGTATGTGGTCGATACCGAAAGCAGTCAACGCATAAACCCATAAACGCCTCACTCGGTAAACGATCAGCTGTAATTGTCTCTGTTAAACCCACAGCCCATCAATTATTTCCATCATTAATCCGTATAGCTTTAAACCACTACCTCCTGCCGAACAAGCAAACTTTTCATAACATCACCCTGTCATATTTGTATATTGATCAAGCCTTTAGTTCTTTGTAGGTTCTGGAAAAACCAGCCACCCCTCTTCCCTCTAAGTTATATGTGCAAAAGTACATGCTGAGGCACTCGATAAATTATGTTTGCAGTGAACACTGTATACTTTTCGTTGTCATCAGCATAACGGCGTCCAAGGATGAAAAGCTGTCATCGCGGAAGCGTTCAAACGACTGCAGAAAAATAGCAAATCTAAAGGTAAAAACGAAGAACTGAACATTTATAAAGAATGCTTCGAGACATCGTTTCCAAAAAAATCGGTGCAATTTTTTGCTCTTCACATTACTTGAACAACGCTCGACTTCAACAATTACCTCTTTTAACGAGTGATCTTGTTAACTAGTGATCTACGTTAACGAATGATCTATTGTGATCAAATAGTCTCGTGATTGCAGTTATACTGGTGATCTGCATTTCTGTAATAGGCCGTATGCTCACACTTGTTTGATCTTGATGTAATATCTCCCTCATGTGAACTGTGACCTTCCCATGCCTGCAGGGCCGTAGCCGAGGCTATAAATAGATTGCGGTCTTGCTCGCTAATCAGTCATTGTGTTTCGCGATTCGAGTAGTGTGAACGCCCCGACACGGTCGCACCTGTTTAGTCCGTTACATTCACATACGGATCGCAGACCAATAATGATAATCGCAAGTAATTCAAAACTTCCTATTTAAGTAATTCATTGAACCAACATTATTAAGCAGTACATCAAATACTTTGCTCAACGTATAAGTAAAAACCAAATCAGAAACCCCTCGGGAATCAATATTCCCCTCGCTCATATCGTTTTAAAACACCGCATAAATTTGTACATACCGCCTCAACACAGACTGCCTTGCATTGTGCGCCATTGAAATCATCCGTACAACGTGCCAGTTCCTCATAGTTGACATCCTTACTGAAAAAAAAAAAAAAAAAACAACAAAAGCCTCGCAAACTGTATACCAAGTTATGTTCAGTCGACAAAGTTCAGGTGCTATTTATTGTTCCAAGGTATAGGGACGCAAATAAAGGAAACCCTTACGACGCTGCCACGTCTAGCGCTGTTAAACGGGAAAGCATTGTGCTATACGGTTGGCCGGTGGACCTTACACTTGAAAAAAACTTCAAATCAACACAATGAGCATTGCAAACTTATGATCGGATGAAACTCCTAAGACGAAGAACGCAGAAAAAAAACTTGGTCTTCCCTAACTGAGAGATAAAACGCAATATTCCTACATGCTCGTAAGACTAGATTAAAAATTTCTTTCATTGAACAATGATGGGCCAAATGGACGAGAATGAAATAAGAAACGCCCTGCCGAGTTAGAAACATTTGCTTCATGATGAGTTCAACTAACTATGTGTATGTACTAAGGCCTTGTGACTTTATCGACATAGCGATCATCCACTGAATTCTCGTCATTTTCCTCGGTTAACTTTCGAATGCGTATACAAATCGATCACGTCTTCTAACAGTCAACCCAACAACAACTATCACACTTATCAACGCTTAAATAGCACTCACTCAACGTTCATCTTTCTTGAATGAATTTGCATAATGCGTGCTCGTGCGTCTTCGTTCGGTGTGGGCAATTCAATTTTACGATCAAGTCGACCACTGCGCAATAATGCTGGATCCAGAACGTCGACGCGGTTCGTTGCTGCGATCACCTCAACATCAACAACTTCGATGATATGGCTAACTCGACTCATAGAGTTCAATTAGTGCAACTCGGTCCACACTCGACGGATCTCATCTCTCTAGCCAATTGTTATCTCACGCCACATTCATAAGACATCGTGTCAGGTGATGCCCAACAAAATCACTGCGTAACAAAATCACAGTCCTGCTCGAACAATGACACCTGTTGTTTACTGATTATTTCTGTTTGACGTTCAAATCTAAAGAAGCGTTTAGTGACTTAGTACAAACTTTTATATCGTCGTTTGGCTGGAACCCATCAAGCTGATTGAGTAACTCCAACATTGTACGCTGCACTTCACGATCACCCGCCTTTTCCGAATCGAATCGCTTTGTTCCTGCAAATGTGATGCAGTGGACAGTCACTCAGAGACGCGTCAGACCTTAGCATGCACCGCTGTGGTTGATGGGATAACGTATAGTTATAAAGTGAAATATTTCTAAGCGCGGCACAACGTCAACCTCGTTACCTTCCCAGATATAATAAACATAATAAAGACCCTTTTTTCAAATTTTGCTACGTTCCATTCATTCCACAAAGTGCTCTCAAATTTCTGCACATATACAATTATCTTTTTTGCGATTACCTGGTTACCTTAAAGAAGATCGAAAGATTATTTTGGAGCCTCAGACGACCGTCTCAACAATGATTAAAACAAACTCACTACAGAACGCTATATGTAACACCGCTGAGGTAAGCGAAGTTTAGCGTGTATTTCTAAAATCAGTGCTTAATAAAGAGCGAAGTAAATAAACTTTTTGAACATCTCTCAAAGGACAGTACCATCCTTCAATAAAACATAAAAATGTCATATAAAGCAAGAAGGTGGTCCCTTAATGTATAATCAATAAAAATATGCGAGTTGTATAACATCAAAACGTCAACCGATGGCACCGTCATTTTAATTAAAGCAGCAAATAACATACCGATGGCATCTAATTCATCGATAAAAATAATAGCTGGTGCCCTCTCTTTAGCAAGAGCAAACGCATCACGCACCAACTTGGCACCATCTCCAATGAACATCTGAACGAGTTGCGGCCCCGCCAACTTCAGGAAGGCCGATTTTGTTTGTGCGGCAACCGCTCGTGCCATCATCGTCTTGCCCGTCCCTGAAGTGTGTTGCCAATGATGCATCAAATCAAAAACTTGTATGTTTTAACCTCCTTTGCATATCGTTCTGTGTTTATAACTTCCAACATACACACGCATCGTGAATGTTAAGTATTCTATCCACAGCAGCCAAACCAATAGCCTCAGGCTTGCAGATCACGAATCTTATTGTATGCGAACGCCTTATTTATTGCCTCAGTGGTCCCTTGGGAAACTGCCTAACTTCGTATTTCTTGTGGAAAAAATGCTCCCCTCACATCATGACAACAAAGTGATCCCTAAAGTGATATCAAGAATTTTTTTTTCACTCAGTCGGCTACATGCTCATCCACCCACATATTAAAATTGGCAACTCTTAATTCAGTGCGAAATTAAGTACTGTCAAACAGTGACGATATGACAGACAATCTTGCTCATTCAAACATCCACGGATCCAAGATGCACTCTGCAATCATTTCAACTTATTCTGACAACCGCTAAGAAAATATGGCAATTACTCATTGCAAGTTTCGGCCCCAGAACTTTATTTACCTGTATTCCTCCAGTTCACATTTTTCAAGCCGACATGTAGCTTCATCTTTATTTTCTTTCCCCTTTTTTTAGCCCTCTTCTCCAAAAAAAAAATCATGGGAATAAATGGCTCGATACACACCTGGAGGACCATACAAAAGCACCCCCTTTGGAGGATGAATGCCAAGATTCACAAATCGGTCCTTGTGCGTCATCGGAAGCACGACAGCTTCTATGAGTTCCTGGATTTGCTTGTCGCAGCCACCGATATCGCTATACTGCTCGCTTGGTCTTTCATCGACCTCCATTGCCTTTACTCGAGAGTCATATTCTGCTGGTAGCTTCTCAAGCACCAAATACGAGTCCTAAACATCACACAATTTAAGCACTCCATTCTAACCGAAGAGAATGCAGTAACTCCTTAAAAGTTGTAGCTCTTAATGTATGCGGTAAACAAAACATGAGAGGCTTGTCGGAATGTAACGACGAGAGAAAAGTGCTGATTCGTTTCGGCTGCAGTGATAAATACATATAAAGTGCAGTATGTGCAAAGACTCGCAAATGCAACGTCAAATTCGACTGAGAACTTATTAGATAAGTGTTACCTAAAATAGGAAACCTTACCGCTATTCATCTGAAAGATAAGGTACTCGGAAAGAGCGTTATAAAATAGATGACTGATAATAACAGATACGTGGAATTTGTTTTGGAAATATTTCTGATCTATACTTCTAACAATCGTATAATTTAAGGCAACAGCATGAATCGAAAGAAATTGAAAAGGCCATTACAGCACACCAAAGAGATCGCTTAGAAAACTTCATTTTGAGATAAATACTCACTAGGAGCTTTGAACATTCAAATTACAAAAAACAGCCTGTAGACAGATTAGACTGCATCCACTAATACGATCAACCTATTATCCCTAAAAGATAACTGCATAATCCCACAGAGCCATAACAACCTGGCATGCATCTCGTCCCCTATTAGTTCCTCTTTCAGCTTGAAGCACACGTCAAAACGGACATAAAATAGAACAGACTAAACATTCGATTGCAAAATCTAGCAGAAGTAGACATCTAGTTTTGAAAAGAAATCCGATAATATGGATTTATATAACAACGAATATCTGAAAACATAAGACTGTGAACATATCTATGAAATTTGTCGTTAATTAAGTGGAAAAATGCGAATGTTTGCGACCTACAAATCTTTCGAACAACCAAGATTTCCACTATTTCTACCTAATTTTTGTTAATTTAATTGTTTCTCACCTCAAAAACAATTTTGGCATCAACAATATTTAAACGACATTTCTGCCGAATACAAAATAAGGCAACAACAAAGATTCGCATAATTTTCTCCCAAATGACAATTTGTTATTCAAGAAAAGAATGCAGAACTTATCATCGCCTCCTCCTTCAAACATTTCAAAAACATCGACAACAAAAAATTCGAGTCCTTTTCGTTGAATATAACGCCCGCGCTATTGCAGCAGATAAATACATTGGTGCTTTCAGTAACTAGTGGCAGACATAGGGAGAAACCAAGATCAGTGACGGAAGGGAGCGGAAAGGGTGGAGAAAGAGTGGCCCCAGTACCACGTTTCCCCCACACTAAAAATAATGCGAAATTGCTCCCCTTCAAAAATTCCGACAAAAGATTTTATAGTACTTTATTTGAAATCCCAGCGGGCACTAGGATTGTTCCCTGTGTTCAACGCTGTCACATTTGGGAAATGACGGCAGTGAGATAGTAGTGAATGCTATAAGTTCGATGAAAAACGAAGAATTTGAGGTTTACTAGTAAGCATCATAAAGTGTCTGCATTTCTCAATAGAAATAGCGTGAAAAACAATTTGTTAAAAGCCACTGAAAGTTGGGAATATTTCGAGCAACCAGACCCAAGCGAGGCATATTGATAGCCATCATGACCACGCCACTTACAGCTAAAACTTAAATGAAATAACCTTGTTAACGCCAACGAGATCTCCGGGTTTCAGTTCAGATGGATCAACGAGGCCAACGACGGGTAAGAAATAGGTGGCACGAGTTGATGTTTTGATCACAGCACATTTCGTTTTATGAGCATCCAAGTCAACGTTGGCACCCTCTTCCTCCTGCATCTCTTCCAACTCCAACAGCTCGACAACATTCGAAACCAGGTATGGCAGTGTCTTATTGACCTAGAAGCGAAAAAACGAAATAATAAAAGAATGATAATTGAGCAAGTAAATAAACTCTGTGCCTTATTTCATTGTATCTCCCAAAAACAAAAAAAAAATTGTTGGATGTGTTGAGGTTGTAGATACGAGGTGTCACTGTGCAACTGATATAGACAAACTTTCGTTGAGTTTATACTATGCAGAAGGTTAAAAGGAAAATCTGAAAAGTCAAAGATGAAAATGGGAAAAGAAGGTACAATCATACTGAAGACTCTAATCCCTATTTCTTTAAATGAAATAAAAGAGAAAAAAAGATACATTTCAGCGAATATCGGTTGATTTATATTATCGATCGACGCAGATGCGAAATAATGATTGAAAGTGGATGGTTGCATAAGATGGGCTAATAATCTAGATAATGTCCACAACATCAACAACGCAATAAGTGAAACGTTGCTGATATGCGCTATGTCAAAACAACGCCACAGTTTCACTACCCATTACCCATAAAATACATTTTTAGGCTTTCTTCAGATTTTGGCCAGTTCATCTTTCCCACATCGGCCAACGTACATTTTGGCCAATTCAGCATCCTACACAACCACTTATTTTCGCGTTGGCCTTGAACCTCTTTTACATGCTTCATATCGGCCAATCAAGCCCAGTTCATATCAATAAAGTTTGTGCAACCTTTTTGCAGCATAAATTTTAAATAGCCCGCCAGTGAGGAACAGCACTTACTTCTACAGTAGTATAAAGAGTAACACAATTACTTGTCCTAGTCAGCTATGCCAACATCCCCCGCCCAAGTAATATCTAAAAACATAATAAATTAATGCCACTTTCCAGTTCATCCACCGTGACATCGAGGTCTGAAACGATAAACGACAAGTTTCTCATTATTAAGCGACCTAAGTTGATAAAATTTGTGTCGTCCCAATGATTTTTAAAACGAAGCAGAATGTGGTACCTTAATGCGTTCGTTGTTCTCTTTGATACGATCCTTAAGTGTCTGTACACCGTGATTGATGCGCTGTACCTCTGAACGCATAATACGGATCTCGTTCTCTAGCAGATGGGTTCTACTCTTCAAATCGTCTGCCGACATACGCAGCACTTCCTCATCGAGTGGATCCTAAACCATTTATAGCACTGGAAAATTTTTAACATTTTTTGAATATACACTTCAATTTAATAAGTATTATTCTGAAGCGAAATGTTTAGAAGAGAGAGAATAAAATAAAAACATCTGAATCAAGAAGTGGATGAAATAAACCAACGGACGAAAGGCGTCTAAATCAAAGATCAGTGATCAACGCGCGCTACAAACAAACTGGAAGCGGAGCGCTTCACATTGTCATTATTGAAACACGAATTGCCCTCGAAACTCTTCATAAATCTCCATATTCCGGCTTGAACCACAATAGCTATCTCAGCTCTAAAAAAGGTCACTTGCAGTGATTGCGTAGATGCCATTCCTTACAAATATTGAGTAGTACTTAACCTCCCCACTTCCCTGGCAGTTACAATCAGTGATGGAACAATAATTTTTCCAGAAAACTTTAGATATCAAGATAGTTTTCACTTATAGTAAGAAAAGATGAAATCTATGCAGTTGGGGAGACTCAACATATCTCTACTGCTAGGTAGGTGGCGTTAGAAGGTATTAGCTGTAAGCATTATATCATGAGAATGGCTGTCTAGGCAGAAAGTCATAACTACATAAGCCTACTCGACTCCTTCACTTTGTTGTCACAATAGACAAGGATGCTGCCAATTGCTTTACTGACCAAAACATTCTGCAGGCTAAGACCTACCAAGCATTCTCCCGGGAACGATACGAAACTACTCTTTATCCTTATTGTTTCGTCTCAAAAAAGAAAGGAAAGCGAATACGGTGGTAATCAATTGGCTCACCTCTTCCACTTCCATCTTTTCCTCGTGTTTCTCGCCTTCGGTTGCCTTCTGCGATGCCATGCTCAACGATTAACGAAAATATAAGCTCCACTGAAAACAACGAAACTAAATATTCACAAAATTATTTAAACAAGTCTGTCACATGTAAAATCATGTGTCAGGGTTTAAACCGGCTTCAATTTCAGTTACGCTAAATAGCCGAATCGGAGACGGCTTTCATCCACATCGCAAATGGCTCACTGAAAAAGGAACGACCGCTTTTCACGGTACAAACGTGGGATGACACCAGCTTTTAAAAATAAACAACAAGTACTTAAGAGAATATAGAATATTCAAAGCATGAATTATCATCATTTTTAATGGTTTAATTGCCATCAAATAAACCTATCAATCATACATCAAACAACGAAACCAATACCTACTCTGACAGCAAAAAATACCTGCAAGTGCCAATACTAAAAAAACTCATCTCAACCCCCCCAACCTGACCCCGAAAAGGTCAATGCTTCATATTAAACCTCAATTACAATCGCCGCAGCAACAAGACAAATTGGGTGGCTGAGGAAGAGATATTTGAAGCGAAAATGCGGGAAATTTGAAAAAAAGCAAGCAAGATGCAACGAAGTTCTCTACGTCGCAACTAAACTTAACCGCTATTCAGAAAATTACATTTGCTGTAAAGTTGCCGTATTATTTGATGGATGCGTATGGGATAAGCATAAAGTTGATTTGTGAATTGCCACACCCGGCTGGTAAGGGGAATATTTGGCAACGGGCAGAGTAACGCTTTTTTGAATTTAATCAGCAACGTTGGCAAGCATTCACTACCAAATGTTGTCCTATAATGTATTTGGGGCTTAGCCAATCAACAAGGCGCATTATTCTGCACATCTGGAGAACTATATGAACGTGGCGCCAAGCTTCATAGATCACAATTACTTTTTAACTCCTCTATGATAAATTCATCTACCATATCTCGTCGAAAATAAGCCCGGGGGCATTAAACAGTTGGGGTACATATTAGAAGAAAGCTAAGATTTATCACAAAGGAAATGTTTGTGTTCGAGTGAGCAAGACAATATTCTTATCCAACGACTATAAGAAATTCCAGAAGCACACTTGCACAATAGCTTCTTAAATGTTATATAAACAGTACAATAGGAGTAGTAGAAGCACAGCATATACAAGTTTATAGTGTTCATAATACACTCTCCGTTTGCCCACATTCCTTTCGACGTTGCCGTCCTATAACAGCACAGAAAATTCAGGAGCTCAGTTTTCCATGAATCGATATAATGAAACCGACAAATGAAATTAAAAAGGTATCGCTGAGGGGCATGGTTGGAGATTGTTCAACGGCGAACCGATTACGATTCAGCACCATTTGTGACGCAAACAAACGCACCTCAATTACCGACGTATTGTGGTTGACCACGGAACAACATCAACAAGAAGACTAACCTCCCTTGATCTTGCTCAGTAAACACTCAACCATTTTCACGTTGAGATCCATCATTTCAACGTTTCATTACGGGTAGTCATTGCGGTATATATGCAAATTTGCACTCATCGTTCTTTGTCTCCCGCTTCTCACCGATTCCCTGCTAAACAATCGTTGAGGCTAAAGTTCATATCTGATATGGCTCGAGAATCAGTCAGCCTCTCAGCCTTCAGCAAAACAATTATACTGCTGCAGTCACCGTCTCTAGCGCATGTGACCATAAGTGGGAAACGTTGTTATCAGGTCTACTGGTCATTGCAATGCTCATCTATTCCAGATGTCGTTTGACGGCGCTGAGTTAGTTTCATTCACACAGCTCATTGAGGGGGTTGAGTTCCCGAATTTTGAGATTACATCCCACATCGACGAACACGTAATGTTATTCAATTAACAATGCTCACACCTCTATCGATACATCCGAGGTTTACATCCTTTCAGTTCTTTTCACCTCACAACGTTTCATATGTCAATTTTCTAAAGAATCTATAGAATGCATCTATTGCGTTATTGTATGCTATCGAATGTAAACACATATTGAAAGGCTGTCAGTATTTCGTCTATGAGAACGGCTGTCACCACATAAATGAAGGCTTCACCGAACGCATTTTGATTTCGTTTATGTGTCGAAAGTTCGCTATCTCAATCGTGTTGTAATTAAGCATGTTTTTTTGAAATCGTTCACAATCCCACAATAGCCCATTCCTGGTTGTACTCAAAAGCAAGACATCGCATTTGTTTATTCATCAGCTATAGAAACCTTAAGGCATTTAACCAAAAGATTACTGACAAATGCGATTGGCAACCTAATAACCGTGGGATGCCTTTGTAGAACGGTATGTTAAACATATCCAAACACTTCAAAGCATTAATGATGTTTGATAACCATAAAGCTATGCGGAAGATGGCTGCACTTTGACCAGAAGCTGCCGAGTGCCATCGAACATCGACGGTAAAGCCACTTCAAACGCTCTTCTATAAAAATAGAGCGGTGAAGTTGGAGATCAATGTCCCTGTCTCCTTGCTCTTCCTTAGGCCGAATGATGTTGCGCGATCACTCTTTTACTGCGTTATTTCAGAGAACTATTTCTGACTATTTCCTATATTCATCTTACTTCATATTACAACAGTTTTTTGGTTATTACCATGCAATGCGTCGAGTAGAGATGGAATAATAATTTATGCCGACATTTCTCTTTGAGCCATAATCGTATCACACCACACTGAATACCATCCTACAAAATACACTTTTCTACGTTTCATGGAACAAAGATGAACTGTCATGAGGCAATCATTCGCATGAATGGATGCAGTCTACTTTAAGAACAAGAAAATGCCTCGTCAGCAGGAATGCCCTCAGATACAAACTTCGATGTTGTTGTTGTTTATTTTGGAAATGAACACTTGTCAATACTTCATTATATTCCGCAAAAAAAATATTTTAAAAAACAAGGAAGAATGGTATTAATAATGATTGGTTGGGAACGGGAAGGAGTGATATTAATAAAGATAGGAACAATTAATGATCACAAACACACCAACGGCACTATTTTGTTATGCGGGGGGGGGGGAGGGGGGAGGAGTAACGGAAATACAGCCTAGAATTTGAGGTGAATTTACAATAATGGAGAAGGGAAATAGGCCTGAAAGGTTTTATGAAGACCACACTGTCTCTAATTTCAGTCATTCATAAATCTCCGAGTACCAACATAAGCAATCAGCTGATAACACTGAAATCCCGAAAATTTAATAACTTCCTTCTACAAACTCAAAAGTAAACTATCTGCTGTCAAAAAAGGTTTTTCTTCAACTAAAAAACTTCACTACTTATGATATAGTGATAATGATAGTGAAAAAGACAAACATTAACAAATAGAGGTAAAAAGAATACTGATAAATACTAACAGAATATAAAACATATGAGAGTATTTTAATCACGGTTCATATCATTTCGTTTTGCATTTTTAGCTAAGAAATATGCAATTTATCCGATATTGTAAACAATTACAAAGAAGATATATAAGATAAAAATTTATCTTCAGCATCTAAACACATAAAATTTGCATATCAATTTAGCAATTCATCGGTAAACAACGAAAGACTTCATACGACGTAAAAACACACAAATTTACGAAAACAAAGAGGTCATCGTGTTTATACTATTTATCACACCTGAAAACATCCTCTTTATGATGTTTCCGCCGTTGATTTTCTTCATTTTCTAACAGGAAGCATTTAAAACTACCATAAAGCGAAGGGTGCAGCGATGAAATCAAGGTGGATGTTTTCTATCATAAAGTTGTCCATCGACAACTTGTCCTAAGGTACATAACACCCCTCTTTCCCTAATCCATTTCGTCGCGAAACTTCTCTTTGGGATGGAAAGAGAACCACCCATCTCCTTTCAAACTCAACTTACCATGGTACAAGTCCATCTAGGGTAAAGAACCGTGGAAAAATCTCCATAAAAAAAAAACAAGCACAGAGTTCATCCTTAAATCTTGGGCACTGGCTGCAGAGTACAATTCTATTCAACGAACAAATCATCATGTGAATAACCAACAATGCAATATTGGCCAAACCAAGCAAACTACCAATATTCCATAAAACAATACTGTTTACGGTTATTTAATACCAAAATATATTGATACAATACCTGTTCGCATTCCAAACAAAATCACATTAACATATCACCAATGAAACATCTCATTCAAACTAAAAGTCGCTCCTAATAGCATTATCAATACAAGAAAACAACCCGGAACGACAGCCATCTCCCATTTTACGAATAAAATAAACCATTCCATAGTTTAGTTTCTTCCTCAGGGAACAAATACCGTTAATAGAAAGAGGAGAGGAAGCAAAAGGCAGGAAAGAGAGGGGAATGATAAGGGGAATGGGCAGGAAGACAGTAGGAAGAGAAGAGAAAGGAAGGGGAGTGCAAGTCTTCGAAAGTGTCGTCGCCACACCCCACCACTACAAAACTGCAAAATTATAGTTTTTCCCAAATGTAAAATAACAGAAAAATAAATAAGAAGCATCAAGAAAAGTGTGAAGCTCTCAGAAGAATTCAGCATAATTTAAAAGGAAATAACTTGGCAGCATTAGTTCATCATCGCGTCAACGCATCAAAACCATCAGCTGCGCGCCTGTGCCTGTCTATTTCTTTCGCAGTTAATTAGCTCAAATCAGACGAATAAAATTTGGCTTGAATGTGGACAAACGGCAATTACCTATACTAAATTAAGGCTGATTCATCAAATTCTTATGAAGTTACTACCCTATTGAAATGATAAAAAATTTGCATAAATTTTGCAAGTGGTTGGTGTTCCCATTTTCGAGTCACAAGTCAGATTTGCATAAGCGATCTGATCAGTCAACGCATGAATTCATCAATGCATATATTCCGTTGCTCATGAAACCGGTTGACCTCAGCACCCCCCCCCCCCGGGCATGCCTCTCGATTTGTTTTTGAATGATTATTTCCAAAAAAATTTAAGCACTTTATGAGATATCTTTTTTATAAAAAGAGCTAAAACAGCCAAATAAAATTTGTCAATTTAAAAATGCATTATTAAAAGATTTAAGATCGCCAAGGAAAACAGTTGTTGAATTAGTTGTTTATATTTAAATAAAGAGAATATGAGGAAGACATATGGAAAAAGGAGTTCCTTTCAATGAATACAATGTGTTATATAGCCAAGAGGTAATTTGACTATCATCGAGAACACAAAACAACAATAAGGCGTTAAAATAGTACCAAAAACTAGGTAGATTCAAATAACGCACTTCCCCTCCCCGAAATATTCATCTCTTCTCTTCTGGTAAGCACTCTGAACTGCAATTTACCATTCGACTAGGCTAATCTTCAATGGAAAATGTTTTTAACTCTGAAATAAAAGAATCATTTCAATTTCAAAACAGTTCCACAGACTCAATTCGTACGAATGACTCTTCGACCACCATTATGAGGCTATTGAACAGAGGTCTGAACTAAGAAACCACAGCGATCTTCTATTATAATGTATTGGGCGAGATGTTCCACCACAAGAAATACCAACATATAATACCCCTAATGTATGTATTCGTTGACCATCCCTCCAAAGTTTACAATCAATTGGTGAGATACTGCACTTTAATATGCGATACGCATTTCGCTAAGAATTTCACTTTTTTTTTGCATCTCACTTGTGCATAATTTAGTTAGAGATATTAACGTGTGCACATCGAAGATGCATGCTACACAGAAGGTAGAGGTGGAATGCCCAACGCCATATAGGAGTATAGGCATAGCCGCATTAGTTGCGTGTATGTTTCGTATAATATAAATAAACGAATAAATAAGGAAATACGATCAGTTCATCTAGAGTCTTGAAAACTCTAAACAAGAAAGTGAGTGAATATTTGTCCTTTAGAAGTGCAGATCAAAAATTTGTCACTCACACCCCCTCAAAGAGTAACGAATAGCGATGTTTCACAACATGGAAACGGATGTTGGATGCACACTTCACAGCTTGATTTCACACACAGCTCCGTAACTGCTATCACCTCTATTGCCGCTCAAGAAACACAACCAACATCAACGGCTAATCCATCAAACTGCCACTCCTACATCAGATGTTTTTTGAAGGCGGCTGGCATTAACGCATCTCATTGCCTCAAAACACTCCTCTTTAGAGGGTGCCTGAATCTTACCTGATTTCCACTCGTTTCATGACCAACTAAAGGTGTACCGTAACTGCGGCTAAACCACGATGGCATTTGTGATCGCAAATCGACAATCTTTAGTTAGTCGTAACTTGATTCGCCAACGAAGAGTCACTGATTCCAACTATTTGTCAATTCCCCTCGCATAGTGACGAAGGTATCAAGTCGCCTTTCTTAAGACAACTTCCTCCCAATGTTGCTCGACGTTCACTAGTGCCTTTATATACATTAACGCATAGTCATATACCGTAAAACTTATACCGACTGCTACTGGACCCTGAAAAGAAAAAAAACCTTAACGAACTCTTTAGAATCAAAGGTCTGCCATCGTATTCGGTCAATGATAGAGTGCAGTCTTACAGACCACCCACTGTATATATACTACCCGTACAACATCAGTGCTAGTGAAACCATAACAGTAACGAATGAGTATTAGCCAGAATAAAGGGAACGACAGAGATGACTTTCACCACTCTGTACAACTCTTACAGATAACTTTTCTGCTATATATTCCGCAACCAGTCGTGGTAGACGTCTTGCAATACTTGTTTAACTACATTCTAAATCAACTTTTCAACCTCCCTGCAACCTAAAATGCCAAAAATTGCGCTCAGGCTTTACCCGCCGTTCTAGGATTTTCTAGTGGCTAAATCCTTGAACACAACCCAATAAACTCTTTATAAAGGAAGATAACTAAATGCGATATAATGTCAAAGCGAAATACCTTCACCCAATTCATGGAGAGCCCTTTGTAAAGACCTCGTTTAATACCTTCGCGCATGTAAATCTGGTACATTGAGACAAACATATTCTGACCGGGCGGTATCCGACCCGTCTGCATACGTCTTCGGACGATGTCAAGCGGGTAGGACGATGACTGTCCTATGAGCCCAGCAAACGCACCGAACATCAATCGATAAATCGGCGACACTGCTTCACCCGTCCTCTCTAAATTCACTCAGGGAAATATTGCGAAAACGATTACTGCCTCAATCAATACCATTCTTAACAAACACTATAACTAGTGCTGTTGGTGTAAGAAGCCTACTGTTAACGTAACCATAAAAACGTAAGGAGGCTATCGCTGATAAACACAAATGGCATCATAAATCTCAAGTGAAACTCGAACTTAGAAAGTTCTACGTCTTTGAACAAAGGGAGGTGAAACTCATTGAAGCGCAGAATGTTTCACTATCCCAGATTCTGAAAAGATAAGAACAATAAACTCATCTGGTCAAATACTGCGATGAAATCTTCCGACTTATACCGATTTTGCAGTTTATGGATAGTTGGAACGATTCTGCATCTTTTCACAAATTTTTTTGAAGAACAATGAAGCATGACCCTGAGACGATGACACGGCAATGGCATGCATACTTTCAAATCCCTTCCCGGATTTCAAAAACTTATTTTAAAACTTCAAAAGCAAAAAGTCATCAAGCAATCAAGAAAACGCTAAGGGTGCCGTTTTGCGTTAAATAAAAACAAGTAGTTTTTCCGTAAACAGCTATGAAGCTATATCAATCTCCATATTCAGACTATACATCTTTCTCAGGTGGCAATGCAATCTCTTCAACTAACCACGGTAAAGGAGTTTCAGTGATTCGAATGTGAAGAAACTCGCACCAGCGTACGGTATGACGCCTGCCAATGCCGCGCAAATACCGCGATAAAACGTCCTGAATCATGTCGGCCCATATTACAGCCACATTGTTGTCACATTCTCAATCGGTTTTCAGTACAACTACCCATTAAATCCAAGTATACAGCATGGGGTGTGAATGAGGACCGAGAGTATGAATGAACAACGTTACGGTTAGATATCCCAAAAAAAATTATATTGAAAAATGAACATGAACAAGCTAGACTCGAGAAGTGTGCAAGGCATTGTGGCTGAAATGTTTGTCAGCAAGGGGATCAAAATCTGTGACTTCAGGTCACCACCTCATGCTGTTTTTAAACTAATTTATGGAACTTCTTTACCCTTATGCATTGACCCACAGCAGCGTAGATTGGACGACCTAGAATCTCTAGGCAAATCGCATGTTATCTGCACCCACATAATTCATTCGAATTTGCGAATTATCATCAAACCACCGGCAACTAGTCTGTGTGCGATATATTCCACTATGTTGAAAGATATTAGGAACCCCATGTTTACTTTTATTAATCTGAAATTATCCTGAAATTTCTGTAATTATGTGGGCTAGAATCCAAATTTCTTTTTTCTCACTTTTGATATGGATGCGACCTGCGAAAATCGATTTATAACTCAAAACCATCTCACGTAGTTCGAAATAGATTAGAGATTAAAAACTGTTCTTCTCCATGATGCAGATTCCACTAATTATTTAAAATCCTCGCTTCAAATCGCCCCCCCCCCCCCATTCCATACCTTAAAATGGTTGTAGCAAGCATAAGCAGCCAAGATGGAATCGTTGCGCAATGATTAATGTGCAAATGATAAATGGTTGCAGATACTCGCAAAGAATCAAGAACATGATACGTCGATCGAAGTAAATTCGGCTTATTGAATCGGATTTCTTATCAGATTTCATGAAGCAGCTGATAAGAAAGGACACATAAGCAGATAATCGTCTATAACACTGATTAGAAAGAGGTCCAACGGGAAGCAAAAAGTATGAATTAACACTAAAGAACGTCTCGTAGCAACACGACGGAGATATTCGGTGATATTCAGGTAAACGCTCAGACTCCCTAACAAACAATTCTTGATACCCTTCAGAGCAGCATTGAATTTTTGGATGCGGTGCATTGTGGGCGGGGATATAAAAGAAACAAATACCGCGAAACCTCATTTATCACCCCAGGCTATGTAAGTTTGAGGAATTTCCTTGGAATGACATGATTGAGGAGCCACGTATAATTTTTCTAAGTTCTCTATACCCAAAGACGAAAACTTTCGAGTCTTCTCATAAAGCAAAGGGGCTACTAGTCGGGAAGGCAGGTAACTGCAGAGGTGGCGACTGGAATAGGAGGACCAAAAGCAAGTAAGAGGTGCTACCTTGAAGTGCTTTGCCCCGTCGAACGGGAAGGGAGATTGGGGTCCACGATCACAAGATTATAGTAAGCGGACGTTTTTAGAGGGGACGAATATAACAATTGAAAGACCGACCTAGTTCCGCTTTTGCGGTAATTCTTCACGAACACATCTCGAAGACCACTAAATTCTTCCTTCGTTGACGTCGCAAGACGTGCTTTCGCCGTATCCAAAGGATACGTGCAAATTGTGGCCGTTACGGCCGCTAGAGAACCCGCTATATACCTCTTTCCCGGGGTACGCTCTCTGAAAGTCATCCTTCTGCATTTGTTTAAAGATTAATTAAATGTTGATTAGACCTTACTGCATCATTTGACTGTGCAATCTGTAAAGACACCCTGCACAGAAGAACCACTTCCAAAGCACACTGGGACATGATCCGGCATCACCTATAAAACCAACATATATTTTTGGTTCATCTCGTAATCAATGCAAAAATGCCAGAAAAAGCAAAGGTTCCAACTATATCTGAAAACATATTTCACAGAATTCCACAGAAAGCGCCGCATATTCTAATTTCATTTGCAAAACGGTAATAGACCGATACATATCCCTCCCGAGGTTGAGCGTAAACTCAACGCGCTCAAGGAACACCTTTATTAGTTGCTAGCACACAGACAGACAAATGCATGTACAGAACGCCCCACTAATGCTCTCTGCTAATGCAAATCTAAAGAAAGCAATAAAAACAAAGAGGTAATAAATAAAGAGTTAATGAAAGCTCGCACCCTTCTTTATCGACACGCATAATACGTTTATATTCTTCATGAGAAGCGAATTGTATGGAAGCGTAGGGCACAACACGAGCCATTGTCGCCGAATTGCCTCTCCATAGTGAAATGAACCCGGTCGTTTGATAGGTTAGACGAATGAACTTCACCGCCGCCTTAAACGAATATCCTTGTCTCGTGGAAACTACAACAAAGACAATATGTTATGCAATCTGCTTCTGTATGCAAAATTCATATATCAATCCATTACAATTCAACCACACAATTTTCAAGGATCCCTCGCCAAGAATATCGAGGGACAAGCCGTGTCGAAAATATCCGCGGATGCCTTCTGAGATAGTTTTCGTATCTCTTAAAATCCCAAAAATCTACGACTTGAGGCACTTCAGGTGATGGATGAATCGCTTTCTCCGCGCAAAACAAATAATGGCTATACCACTGATAAGGGAAACCACCAATTCTCTCCTCCCCCTTCTCATTCCCCTTTGCCATATCTAATCGAGGAAGTCCCTGAATATTCTTAAAGACGTGCTCATGGTATATAGCAGCTTTTTGTGACTATGAAACGTGTAAATGGTAAAACAACCCACAAAAGTTTTTGCATAAATCACCTCATTTTGCTTCATTTCTTGTGCGAGAACCACAAATCACTAATCAGCAAACTTAGCAGGAATGAATGGCCACGATGAAATTGCTTTCTTCTCAATTCAACAGCAAGAACGGACACGAACCGAAGCCGTCAACATTAATTTTCATCACATATTAAGCGAAACGAATTAATTTACAAGAGAACGTGGAACCCGCTTTATAACTGTTTTCAGTGGGTTTACGTCCAACCTTTGAGTTTATTAGCCAACGATTTACATTGAAATATACATGAAACAC
The DNA here is from genome assembly GCA_037389465.1 of Baylisascaris procyonis. NCBI lineage: Eukaryota > Metazoa > Nematoda > Chromadorea > Rhabditida > Ascarididae > Baylisascaris > Baylisascaris procyonis. The sequence goes on along the minus strand of JAZARR010000130.1, from coordinate 233,718 downwards.
AGCGCAAAAAATGGGAAAATCGATCATGCACATATGGTCAAGATGCAGTTATAACCTTCAAAACTGTAATGAAGGGTACCTCCCCAACGATAACCACGGTCCTTTGTATTATGAGTGGATGAATCCCATGAGGTCTTTTAATAGAGTTTTCAGATGCAAACTCTCATAATTGTTCATTTCTAATTTGCACTTGCAGGGAATATTACGGCGATGCCGCATCTAATGTGTTTCAACTTGTGCCTCCTTGAAACAAAAACTGTGGAAACTGATTTACATCTATTTTAAGGCCTTTTGCACTGGTCAAGTTGCCCTTCACAGCCGATCTGCTTGAAAGCGCGGATCCTTTTTGAAAGGTTTACAAGGGTAGTTGATGGGATTAAAGTATGAGCGCATCAGTGTAAAATTCAATTTTTCAATAACCCTATGATTTTGACCGATTTGTTGAATAGAGTTGTAGAAATTCACATCACATCAGATCATTTTGGCGCATTTTCCACCAAATATTAAATCAATCCGCTTATCTAAAAGTTGAACTTTAATGGATTGAAGGAAACCTGGAAAACTTTCCCGCTGAAAATTCCCCAATATTAATATATCTGTTGTGTTGCTGCCGTGCGGACGAGGCGAGCAGTTGAAGATTTATTGTCGACTGACTGAAACGGTGCACCAAACCGCACCGGGTAACTGAACCAGTTGACTAAACTGAGGAACACGAAAAACCACCAGTATATCAGAGTCAACGCATATAACAGCGAACGGGTTTGAAGCATGCAAACAACCAGAGAAAAGGCGCAATATAATAGAGCAGAGAAGAACAGATATCACCGAGGCTGATATATGCAAATTAAGTCGTAGCGCGGTCGTTCACCATAACACCTCCCCTTTCGAGTTGCGAACGGTACGTCGTCTTTGTGGGATCCATATGAAGACGAGTGGGAGCGCGGCGAACATGCGTTGAGCGACGGAGGCACACCAACGGCGTAGGAGACCCTGGTACTGGATTTGCGACGCCGGTGTCAGAGTTGAATAGCGGCAGGTCGAATACGTCCAGTAATTGACCGAGAGTCGGCGTCTTTGTGCGCGGTCGTAGCTGGTTGATGTGACGTGTCCAAAGAAAGTTTCCGCAACGCACAGAATAGGTCGCGTTGCCAAATTTGCGTGCGACGGTGCCAGGCATCCAGGTACTTTTCCGTCCTCGATAATCCTTGGCGTAAACGGCATCACCGACCTTGAAATGGCGGCGATGAGCACCGTGGTGACGATTGAACTGCTCTTCCATTTTAATATCGCGTAGTCCTTTGACAATATCGGTCTGCGGCATCATCAGATGGAGAATGGTACGCATTTGGCGTCCCAAGAAGTTTTCTGCGGTCGATAAGTGATCCGGTCCAGACGGACAAGGCGTCGACCGGTATGCCATCAGAAAGGTCTGTAGTGCATCGACCGTCGGTTCCTCCCCTTTCAACTTGATGAGTGGACGCTTGAACGTATCCACAAAGCGTTCTGCCTGACCATTGCTTTGCGGGTGGAACGGAGGGGAGCGTAGATGCGTAATTCCCCGAGTACGGCAGAAATGAGTGAATGCTGTCGACGTGAACTGTGTGCCGTTGTCCGTAACAAGGGCCTGCGGGTTCCCGAACTGAGCGAAGATCTTCTTGAGTGCGCTGATGGTTGCAGACGTAGAAACTGAATTCATCTGGATGATTTCGGGCCATTTAGAGTACGCATCTACGATAACGAGATAAAAGTTTCCATTGATGGGTCCTGCGAAATCGGCATGTACTCGATCCCATGGAGTTGTCGATTTTGGCCAGGAGTTGAGTTCGGCTTTTACTGGGTTCTTTGCAGCGGCTGCGCATCTGTCGCAGCTCTGGACAAGTTGCTCGATGTCTGCGTCGAGTGAAGGCCAATAAACGTAGCTGCGAGCCAGCATCTTCATCCTTGTTTGTCCTAGATGAGTTTTGTGAAGCGAAGACAATACCCGACGTTGCAGTGACTTCGGAATTACGATCCGATTGGTGGTCAGTAGGCAATCGTTTGTTGTCGTCAGTGTATCTCGACGGTTGTATTAGTGCCAAAGTGGAGAATCACTATAACCTTGGGCCAACGGCCGGATCGGATGTGCTCGACCACTTGTTGGAGAAGACGATCTGCGTTTGTTGCGATCCGGATGGTTTCAGAAGAGACAGGTAGGTTGCTGCAGTTGTCCAGAAACTCAGCAGTGACCTCTGCATCGACGGTAGCTATCACATAATCCTCTGGCTCCGATCGCTGCGACGCGATCAAGCGAAATAGCGCGTCCGCTTGCCCGAAATCTCTTGTGTTGACGTATTCGATGTTGAAGTCGTAATTGAGTAACATCGTGGCCCATCGTTGGAGACGATTAGCACTATAAACGGGTATTCCTTTCTTGCTTCAGAAGATGGATAAGAGTGGTTTGTGATCCGTCTTCAGCGTGAAGTGACGCCCATGGAGAAATCGGTGGAACTTTTGCACGGCGAATATAAGTGCGAACGCCTCTTTTTCTATTTGGCTGTAGTTCCTTTGAGCTGGAGTCAGAGTGCGACTGGCATGGTATACAACCTTTTCCGATCCGTTCGGAAACCGATGTGACAGGACTGCTCCAATCCCATAGTTGGAGGCGTCTGCTGCGACGACCATTGGCAGGTTAGGATTGAAGTGTGTCAGAAGCAAATCTGATGTCAGCGTTGCCTTGATGTGATCGAAGGAAGATTGGCACTGTGGGGTCCATTTGTAGGCTACGTCCTTCTTAGCAAGGGCGTCTAGTGGAAGGCGTAGCTTGTGCAGGTCCTTGACAAATGTTCCGTAGAAATTAACGAGACCGAGAAAAGCGCGAAGCTGGCTGACGTCCTTCGGAGGTAGCATCTTGTGGATTGCCTCGATCTTCGCTGGGTCGGGTCGTCGTCCTTCGGCATTCACCACGAAGCCGAGGTAGTTTATCTCCGTCTTCAGGAAGGCACACTTCTCCAGGCGAACACGGAATCCATAGTTGTGAATTCTCTGAAGAACAGCTTCGAGACGTCTGTTGTGTGCACTGATGGTTCTGCCAGTGACAATAATATCGTCGAGATATGCGGCAGCACCATCGAGTCCAGCGACGAGGGCATCCATTTGTTGTTGGAAGATGCCGGGAGCAGGCTTTACCCCAAAAGGTAGACGGTTGTATCGGTAAAGTCCTCGGTGAGTGTTGATCGTTAGCAGCGCCCGAGATTCTTCATCCATTTCTAGCTGAAGGTATGCTTCGGAGAGGTCGATCAGAGGGAAGAAACGACCTCCATTCAACTTGGTGAAGATATCGTCAGGAGTTGGTAATGGGTGCTGGTGCTGCTGGAGAGCGTCGTTCAGTCCGGTAGAGAAGTCTGCGCAGAGTCGGATTGATCCATTCTTCTTTTCAACGACGACGATAGGTGCTGCCCAATCAGAGTGATCGACGGAGGACAGCACATCTGCAGCCAGCAGACGGTCAATCTCCTGCGAGATGCGAGGTTGAGTGGCGTACGGGACAAGCCGGCTTTTTCGGAAAATGGACCTTGCGTCCGGCTTCAATGTAAGGTGCGCCTTAGACTTGGTGCAGCGTCCCAGTCCTGGCTTGAATACTGTAGAGAATTGCTTCTGTAGGCTTGCAATGAGCGTAGAGCGGAGATGGTTTAGTGTCGTGGCCGACACGTTGCAGATGACACCTTCTGTGAGGCTTCGGAAGAGGGGTTCATTTTGGGCTATCCAGTCGACGCCAAGAAGTGACTGGGTATCCGCGACGTGGCTGTTTCCCCTTCCTTTGTATCCATCGATTTCGAAGTCGCACTCAAAATATCCTCGAACCTTGATATTTTTGTTGTTGGCGGACTTCAGTTTGACAAATGGTGGACGCAATTTCGGACGATTGATCGCGATCCAGTCTTTGACGCTGAGTAAAGTGACGTCGGCTCCAGTGTCGAGGCGCATTTTAACTGTAACGCCGTTGATCTGGACTTGCCGGTAAATGCGGTTGATTGGCGCGATGTCTGCCATAGTGGAGGCAATAACTGTGACGTTGTTCGCCTTTCTTCGCTTCTTCTTCGAATTCTGCCTCTTCTTCTTGGTGAAGTTCTTGCAGAAGCCTTTCTTATGACCGATAAGTTTGCAGTCATGGCACGCTTTGTTGAGGAAGTTGCAGTCTTTGGCCCAGTGTAGACTGCCACAACGGAAACAGGGTGAGGGCGGGTTCTGTGTGCGCTTCTTCTTGGTGCTGACGGCATTGATTTCTGGTTGGAGCGATGGTGAAGGACTGTCCAGGAGCCTGGCATCTTGTCTGATGTTCAAAAAGTGCTGGATCTCGGTAGTGAGTTCTTTGAGCGTCGCTTGTGGGTTGTCCTCCATTTTGCGTAGAGCGCGAGCACGAATGTCAGCGTCTTCTGGAGTGTGGAGGCCGCAGATCCACACTAGACACTTCATCTGTTCCGGCGTGATGGCGTTGAATTCGGCCATCTCGTGACGTCGATTAACAATACCCGTATAGTCGTTGAGAGATTTGTCGTTGCGCTGAGTTCTGAGGTAGATGTAGCGACGGGAAAAAACTGATGTGTTGTGCCCGAACAGTTCTTTCAGTGTCTTGACGGTGTCTTCGAAGGAGACTTCGGAGGCTCTCCTTGGCAGAATGTGGTTGGTGAAGCGGGCATACGTAATGGCGTCGAGCTTCGAAACAATGAGACGGGCCCGCGCGGCGTCATCAAGTGCCGCTCCGTCTTTTGAAATGATGTCTTCGTATCTGTTGAACCACAAGTCGAACGTGCCGCCATTGTCTGGATCGTAAGCGAACTCCGGCAGTCGTGTCGACAGCGAGTTTGTGATAAACTCAGCAGTCGATGCAGGGGGAGCAGTGGGTCGGATAGCGGTCAGCATCTGCTCCACTCGCTCCAGTAGCGCCTGCTGCTGCCGATCCGCCAACTCCAGGATGACTGCGAGCGTTCGTTGCTGGCGTTCCTCTTGAGCGTTGAGTATTGCTCGAAGAGCTTCGCTGTCGATCGTTGCTGACGATCGTTGGTCACTGTTCATTGCCGTTGATCCTGTTGTTCAAATACTGCTGTCGATCCTTGCTGCTCGAATACTGCTGTCGATCCCTGCTGTTCGAATCCTGATCGCCACTGTTGTGTTGCTGCCGTGCGGACGAGGAGAGCAGTTGAAGATTTATTGTCGAATGACTGAAACGGTGCACCAAACCGCACCGGGTAACTGAACCAGTTGACTGAACTGAGGAACACGAAAAACCACCAGTATATCAGAGTCAACGCATATAACAGCGAACGGGTTTGAAGCATGCAGACAACCAGAGAAAAGGCGCAATATAATAGAGCAGAAAAGAACAGATATCACTGAGGCTGATATATGCAAATTAAGTCGTAGCGCGGTCGTTCACCACAACAATATCCGAAAGAATGTGCAGCTGGTTATGATGACAACTTGCCTTCTCAATAATATGACGACGTTTAGTGATAAAGGCTGCAAACTTCGGATCAACGGGTGTGAAGTGCAATGCAGTATGCGTTTAATCAATAAATTAATTCGTTTTGAATGAAAATTATATTAGAAAATCGTTGTATATGATAGAATATTAGCCGAATTTAATTCATTAAACAGCATTGAGAACAAATCATTAAGTTAGATGCTTCAATGGAAATGCGCTTCTCGAATCACGGATACAGTCAGGATGTTTTGCTTTAGGGGCAGCGGGAAGGATGAAGAACATTTCGAGAACATATTGGGGAGGTGATAGCACTTTCAAGTCCTCAGAATAAGCTCAACTGTATGAACCCATTAAACAACTAACAATGAACACGAATAAGGGGACAACTGTTACACAGTCAGCTTATGACTTCAAAGTAGAAATTCCCTTCCTCTCCTCATTGTTTGCCTCACTTATCGAGAAAATTCATATGCCCCTAAATTTCCGCCGCTTAATTCGGACATTGTTTTAATGAAGAGAAGGAATGAATAAACCCCAATAAGCTTGACATCATTAAGGTGGCATTAATTTCATTTAAGAACATCCAAACTATGTTTTGTTACAACTGTCAATCTCCAGTAAAACTACCTCCCCCCTCCCCCACCCTCAACTGTCTTGTCTCTTTTCTCGCGTCACTCGAATCATAGAAGAAAGAGGTGATATTATGGAAGTGAACTTTTGTTTCCACCACCCTCTCTGGTCATTCCATTAATACTCCTCAAACTTCGCCAAAACAAATACCAACTTTGAAAGTTGATCTTGGTCCGATCAAGAGGCGCAATAGTGGTCTTCGCTATTGCACCCGCAACCGCACCTGCAGCCAATGCCGCAAATACCGCTCTCGCCGATTGGGGTTGCTGAAATACATTAACAATGCGATCTTCAAGTTTTTTTACATTTCGTAAATTTTAGAAAATAAACAAACAAAGACAAATGTCAAAGCGATTGGCACGATATCTGCTTCAACATTTTATCCGTTAAATCAGTATGTTTCGCAAATTTGTTTCTTCGTGACAAATGGTTTTTAGCTGTAAGATGAAGAATCGAACAGAGTAAAGTGTATGCAAATTTCTTGCATTTTTAAATCCTTAGAGCTCTTCTGAAGATTTCAATTGCGAATGAAGTACATAAGAAAAATTTAAATGCTTACAGCTCTGTGGCGTGAATTAAACTCACTAAATTTCGCAACTGCAGGTTCGTAGGTTTCCTTGCTGAAGCTGTCAGACATGCAGACAGACACATGCATAGCCACAGACAAGGTGCAGCAGTGGTGTTCCTATAGGAGAGAAATAAGGATAGAAGGATGCAAATAGAATCTTAAATCCCTTCACATAAAAAATGTTTCATCCGCACAAATGCAACAACAATTAGCCGCCTGGAGAACATAGTACCCAAACGTCAGATTCAAATACACGGATGGCTGCGAGGGGAGGATGGGGAAAGAGGAGGTGCGATCACTCCACAATATTATTTGCCTTCCTCTACCTCTGCCAGGCTTTCTTTTTCCTTCCTCTAACTATACTCGATATTTCTCAACAAATCTAAAATTCCGAATGGCTGGTGATTACCATCTCAACTCATCCTCCCCAACCAATCAAAAAGAACTCGAAAACCATAAGCAATTAGAAACGCACCTTTTCTTGACGGGGCATTCAGAAGGGGAAGGCACCTTTGAGTGATTTAAGTGAGGGCCAACTCAGGCCTGATGAGTGTCGAAAAGAGTGAAGAACGATGAGGAGCGTTGTGCAAGAGCCACATCAAAGCCAAGAGGGCCAGTGTTGGTGCGAGCAATATTTTAGGCTGAATGTGCGCGTGCCTTATTCACCACTAGAGCATATTCGGCACGCTGAATATTGTATCCACCTGAAAAGAGTCCTTCTAAATGTATTATTGAAATCGAATTCCTAAATTCCCCTCAAATCGATCTTTTTCTTTTTACTGGCCAATAAGCCTCTATGCAAAACAATAATCTCACAATTTATAGAACATTCATTAAGCACAAACCATCAATGCACTAATGCGCAACATCGTTAACATGTTACAGAGAGCATTCAGAAGCACCACAAATTCTCAATCAACTTCACTATAAAACATATAAACTCATAAAGACTTTAGAAGGATTAGTGGCAGCCAATATTCTCGTTAAGATCCTTTTCCAACTATAAGCATCTTAACGTGAGTGAATGCTGCACACATCGATCCATCAAGAGGAGAGAAGTCAATCACCACCCAAGGCAATCTTTAAGGCCAACTTCAAAGAATCAAAGCCTAAGCACTTGCACCTTTCTAATAACCCAATGATCCTAAAGAAGGCCGCTGCTTCATTGGTAAGGCTGCTGGATTATATAAAGTTTAAAGTAAGCCGTTCCGTTATAGAGAGCCCTAAAGAGGACTGATCGATCGATTTTAATAGCTCATCAGGATAGTGGGAAAGGGGGCATGGGAGATAGGCAGGTAACTGGCACAACAATTAAGCTCGTATCATTTCATCAACAAGTCCGGCCACTAGTGGAGTACGTCAACCTATACAACATACCCATACACAACTGCACTCCAGTCGAAGAACGAGCACAGTTGTGTTTTTGCGTGCAGACACACTCAGATGATGGTCGAATTGTGGCAACAGCTGGCCCAATGCGGACTCCAAGAGTCAGCAACTGTGGAAAGCTAATGCATGTTGCTCCTCTCGCCTCACTGAGCCTCGTTATTTGGCCAACTTGTCTTATAACAAACCACTTTCTCTGCCGGAAAAATTGTTGGTCAGCTTCCTGCAATCTGACCATTGTCCACACGCCAAGTGAATTTGAAGATTGACGAGACTGACCAGCAGTGATGAAAACCAGTAAGTTGCACTCCAGTAAATCCCGAATTCAATGTTACTGACCAACAACTGAGTCCAACTGTAATCAATCCAACTAAGGTGAGAATTGCAAAAACTTCAACATTGTAAGTAACAAACAATGAAGCATTGAAATCGCACCTGAAGCATAGATAAAAAGTACGTTACTGCGCCGTCTACAATATATGTGATAAAACGAACGAAACCTCTTCCAACAAAAAAGCCGTCACGGCAAATGCGCCGATCGGTGAGTTAATCATGATGACTTTATGTAACGGCCTGTTAAACGATTCATCCGTTAGCACTCGACGGCGCATCAGTAATATGTTTTAAAACATCATAGCTGTTATATTCCTCAAAGAGCAATAAAACATTAAATGCGTATCACATAGCACTTGTACAATAATTCAACACTTGTACAGAACTTCTTATTCAGCATCCTGCTTAATTGCTGCTGATTTTTGTTGTTCGTTGACTGCCCTGTTGAGTGACCTCTCGACTGCGAGTATATTTTATATTAGCTTCTTTCACTCAAATCAACACCTCAATTGTCAACATCGGATGCACACTCTGCCGTGTGCTACTGATCAGTTCTGTTGTTTTGGCAAGAAGATATCACGACCCGTTTGGGAGATGCCTGTTGACGATGCTCTTCTAATTCATCTCTTGCTATCTTCCACTCTGGCCTCGCTTTGCTGATAGACATAGCTTGGTGAGTCTGTGTGCAAACCTATCATCACCAACCTATTAATGGAAGATTTATAATTTAGTGCCTTTGTTAGCGATTTGAAAAAGAGAGAGGAAAAGAGGGGAGGAAGTCGCAGCAATCATATAAGCGTATAAAAACACATTAGTCTGAAGCATTGGTGTTGTCCTCATCACAGAGATACAGTAAAAAAATAAAATGAACCCTCTCTCAAAGAATTGAATTGTTGGTAATTTCAATGTGGTGTGCAATTGTTCAGAAACGACTTCAATCCAAATAATGCAGCAATGTCCAAACAACGATCGATACTCAAACGAGAAAAAGGGATGCATGAAACAAATGTTGCATAATGACATACATAGGCACATATTAAACACATCAATAAAATACTATCAAATTAAAAAAAAAACTACTAATTCTACAAATTGGTGGCATCGTTGCTGTAGTAGCAATACGATCGGTGACAATACGTAACATTGCCAGCTTCGAGCTTATAAAAGATGCAACACCTGTATTATTCATCACAGGTAATCCTTATTTATTCAGTTTCCTTCCCCTTGCCTTATGTTTTTATTTTACTACAGCGCATGTGCATTATAATTGTTGTCATTCTCTCTACATAGTACATTACATGCTCAAATGTTGGAAGTGGAAGCAAGCTTTAGCCTGAACAACTCAAAACAGAGCTAACGGGATGAAAATTTTTTGTTTATGAAAAAGAAAGAAATAAAAAAATGAATGTGTGAAAATGCACATGAAATATGTAACAGATGAAGAAATAGATGAAATAAAAAATTAAAATTTCATCACTCAGTGGAAAAATTTCCGTGAAATCCCAATAAAATTTCAACAATTCTACTAATCGGATCCATTCGCCAGTCGTTTTAGCTATCGGATACGGTATAAATAATATTCAATGGAAAAACATCCATAAAGCAAAGTGAAAATATGCAAATACTACTCCACTTCGCAATAAGAAATAAACAATTTCTTATCTCATCAATTTAGCGACATAAAAATTTTCGCATATAACATCACAGATTTGTTGAACATTGTTTTTTAATAGAATTGTTTTTAAGAGTATTAGCAGAACATTTTTTAAATAGTAGAATAGAATAGAATTCGCCTCGTTATTTTTTTTTTTAAGATCAAAGTTGAGTTTAGTTATGTTTATTTGGGAATATTCGAAAAATGAATACTTGGAAGAAACTGCGAAATCATTTGGAGCATTACTGCATCATACTGTGAATAAACACTCCGCTCACATGAAAAAATGCGATCACTTTAAAATTGGGTTCTTAAACATTTCAATATTTCACAGCAATTATTATCACAGCATCAGAAGTTTCAATTCGTGATTTTGCATCTTCAAAAAACATTATAATTGAAAACACTCTATATTAGCCGATTCAGTAAGGTTCAAAAAATATAATAAACACTAAAAATGCTAAAAAATAAAAGTAATCAATATCGGCACTCATAAACGATCACTTCAATGGCGCACACGAAACCATTGAAAGATACGATTTTCTTCCCCGCCCACAACACATGACGTCATCGCACCATCATCTGTCATACATAAAAAAATGGCTGGATGAAAGATACACAACTGTAAAAATTATCAATGAAAAACACTCAGTATGCAGTGCATTCATATGCAAATACCTACTGTCGCAAAATGCGGCAAAATAAAGTGCGGCGGCAGCGAGGGGTACGCAGGGGGTAGCTTCGCACTAAGGAAGAGAGAGAGACCCAGACAAAGGCAAGAGATGACGATTTAAATACAGTTGTGTGGAATGACAACAAGAAGAGGAAACATAGAATCTTCTCACAGCAATGTGGCGATTCTACGTTTCCATTCCCATCAAATCTCCAGCGAAATCTTCTCAGTTATTTCGCTGGAATTTTATTATGACTTTCGACTTTACGCGACACTCCCGAGTCGACGATCCTTACGCCCGACGACGACTGGTTCGAAACGCATCCGATCAACGTGTTGCTGAAGGTTTTCTGTCGTTGTCGGTTCCTCGATGTTCTTCTTGATGAAAATAACTGTCGGATGGGGTGTCTCGCCTTTCTTGCGAAGTTTCTTCACTACGGCCATACATTTGATCGCTGCAAAAGTAATTATTACAGATACTGCGATGACTGCAATAACGATGAGTAAAACTTCCCAGTAGTGGAAAGCATCAAAGATGCGTTGAATATTGTTGTTGGCTTCTTCTGCAAGCGTTTCAATTTCGCTCCCGAAGTCCGAGAGCGCCGTGCTGCTATTCGAGAACATTGACGGTTTTGCTCTTAAGCCCCAACGAGCACTTCGTGATTTGAGCAGATCGATCTGCGCTTGAGCTTGCTGTATTGATGTATCTTGAAGGGTGCTGGAACAGAACACGAGGTCGTTCTCAATTCGCCTACCGTGGGCTTCTTCGTCGCTGCTTTCAATGAATCCATTATGAGGAAACACAATTAGTTTGTCGCCTTCTCGTACTGCCGACACGTCATCCCTGTGAAGCAAAAGTTTAGCTGCCATTGATGGGTCACTTCGACTGATGCTTCGAATGATGAGGAAATTGTTTCTCGTTTGACATTGTGTTTCGGCATACTTGTTCATGTGCAGTTTGAACTGGTGTAGCCACTTATCAGAGGCGTATTGAAATTTCGGTTCTCTCGATCGAATCTTGATCCGAGTTCAACAGAAGATATATTGGGTGCGTGAACTCTTGCCTTTCGGTACCAATCGATGACATCTTGCTGCTTCCAGTCATCGAGCGTGATGAGAATGCCATTTTGCATGGATGCTAACGACTGAAGTTGACAATGTTCCGCTTGTGTCCAGCTTTCATCAAATACGTCGAGTGGAATGAATGAAGCTTGAAGTTTGTCAACGACGATCCTCTTCTCTGTGACCTGCGCAAGATATGTGCCCACTCGATGCCACGCACACTGTTCAACGAGCATTTTTCTATCCCATAGGATAATTCGACCTTCAGCCATGCACTTTCCAGTGGACGCATTGCAAGCCGTGAGTCTGCCAGACAAGAATCGATATGCATATCATCAGCAGTCAACACGTAGCCTTCATCCAACTCGTAATTCACAGTAGCAGTACACCTTTCGCCGAAGATGGTATAAGAAGCGGCTGACGGTTGAGAGCTCTTCCACCTTTTCGCACCAATCTTTTCGAGTTGAAGCCCGCCAAAGCGTTTGGTACTCCTCATCTCTTCACATGCTTCAGCTGTGACGGCCGATATAACTGGTTCTTCAGTGGTCTCGTGCATACTGAATCGGAAAAACGCTCGGGTGCAGATCTGATGAGTGATCTGGAAACAGCTAATAGCTTCCACTAGTTTCGGTTTTCTTTCGAAAACGCTTATTCTTGTCGTCGTAAGATGGGTGAACCGTTCTACTGTACAGTTCTGAATTTTTGTAATTGATAGGTGTATACCCTGAGTTCCGCTGGTTGCGGCGCTCCCGACGACTGAAGTTAGTAGCCCCGAGATAAGGAGGCAGGGCAGTAGGTAAAAGGGTAGGAGGTGCTTTCGTTTTTTGACCGGTTTACCGGATATGTCTCCGATAACAGTCGTGGAAATTGCTGTTGCTGCCGTTGTTATTTCTGTCACCAAGTCTTCTGGGCTGGCATCGTCTTTTGAGCCAGCAGTGTTAGTTACCAATTGTGGCCAGTGGTCACTAGAATGGAGAAGCCAATGTGGTCCATGCCACCATAATTTGTTATTGATCAGATCGCTGATGTCACTACCCCTCGTAGGAATATCGGCCGGATTGGAATCTGAAGGAACGTATCCAAATCTGGCATCCGTTTTCCGAATTTCTCTCAGTCGATTTTCTACGAATCGATCTTCCTGATGCGCGTCATTGGAGCGAATTCGTTGTAAAGTACACTGACTGTCGGTCCAAATATATCTGTCGACGTCTTCCAACTGCAGCTGTTGTGATGTGTATTCAAGCAGCCTCGTTCCAATAAGAACTCCCATAAGTTCGAGACGCGGAATGGTGGATCCTTTGAGTGGGGCAAGTCGAGTCTTGCATATTAGCAGATGACATTCAACTTTAGAGTTCGTTTCTGTTCGAATGTAAACGGCTGAAGCGTACGCTGTCTTCGATGCATCCGTGAAACAATGAAGTTGCAGTGCAGCTTGGCCCTTTATGACGAATCGCGGTACTTTAATTTTGCGGTCACTCCATTCGCGGCATATGCTATTAAACTGCTCGGTTATATTTTCGGGTAATCTCTCGTCCCACTTCTGATTCTTTCTCCATAGATCTTGTAGAATTACTTTCAATGGAGTGAATAGTGGAGAGATATGTCCGGTAGGATCGTATTGAGCAGCGATATAGGACAATAGTTGCCGTTTGGTCATCACTGGCTGCTTCGGTGGAGTTACTTTCCACTGAATATAGTCTGCTACAGTATCCCAACGCACTCCTAGTAGTTTCGTGTTAGCTGTTCCGTAACGATCCTTTTCTGGAATTGTTTCGTTGAAGGTCGCAACGTTGCTCAGAAATTCGCGAATGTTCATTCGTGCGTCTTCGAATAGTTTCTTTATGCGTTCGAACTTATCGAGAGCCTCCTCCGTCGTACGTGCACTGATCAGCACATTATCCACATAAATGTTCTTCCAAATTTCTTCAGCTAAGGCTACGTCATCGTACGAGTCCAGATGCGTTTTGATTGTTGCTGCGAGGAGGAAGGGACTTGCGTTGAGTCCAAACGGGACTCTCGCAAAGCGAAAGATCTTTAGGTTGCTGTGAGATGGCGGTGAGTTGATATCAGACAGCCATAAAAAGCGAGTCGCATCTCGGTCTGGTTTATTGAGAGCCACTTGTAGAAACGCCTTCTCTAAATCTCCTATGATAGCGCTAGGCATTGACCGGAATCGAAGCAGTACACCACCTGAATTCCGGAGTAAAACTGGTCCTCTCATAATTGCTTCGTTAATGCTTTTAGTACCTCTCGATTTGGAAGAACCGTCGAAAACTACACGAATCTTTGTAGTCGTCTTATGGGGGTTAATTACTGCTTGATGTGGCAGATAGTGGATAACATTGGAAGCGGGTTTTAGTTCCTCTCTAGGTACTTCTTCGATGATTCCACAGTCCTTCTGCTGAGAGAAGATTGCGTCATATTTTTCGAGAAGCTCGCGATCGTTCTGTAGGCGCTTCCAAGTTGAAAGTAATCGACCAAATGCTAGGCCAAAATTCAGTGGAATATGTGGAACAGAGTCTCTGAATGGGAGGCTCACTAAATAGCGACCATCGATTCTCTTCACCGTTTCCTTAAACATATCCATTGCCTGTTGGTCTTCGTGCTCGGTTGGTGAATCTCGAATACCAAGTAGCTCCAAATTCCAGTAGTTGGACATCTGCTCGATTTGGTCGGAAGGATGCTCGTTTGCAAATTCCATTTCTTCGTGAGCGTCTTCTGGCATTTGTTCATCAATACATACCACCGCCTGGGCTACTTCATTCTTTTCGGCCTGTATGGACGAAAAAATGTAGCCAACTTTAGTGGAAATTAATTCGTAGCCGTTTCCTAGGCGTTTGATTCCCGCAAGTGGAATAAAGTCACTGAAATAGTCACGACCGATCAGAATGTCTGGAGAACGAATTTTTCGCTGCAGCTCTGATGGCTTCAGATCACCAAAGTTCGCTTCAATGTTATCACCGACAACTTCTAGGTTGCTAGTAATTCGCTTAATTGTGCTTACTCTGACAGTTTTGCGGGTACCGTTCTGAAGTTGAACGGAAATAACAGTTCGATTTGACTGAATAATTTGCGGCGCACTATCACCAAAAGTGTTTATGCTCAGCTTTTGCGGTGTTGTGCTCAGCCGCAGCCGATTCGCTAAGCGCGCTGTTATGTACGACTTTTGACTGCCCGAGTCAAAAAACATTAGAGCATTTGTTCGACAGTTTGCTTTATGGGGGTTGGAGACCATTACCTCTTTACAGAACAGCAGTGCTTTATTTCCAGCTGCCATATTTGCAGCAATCACTTCTTCAGATGAAGTGGGCTGATCTTTACCACTCTTCCCTTTTTCCTGCGATTTGCATCTCTCTATGCATAGGAGTGAGTTGTGATTAGAGTTTCGGCATTAGTAGCAGTGCTGCGTTGCTTTGCAATTTTGTAGTGCATGTCCCCTTTTCAAACATCTTGTGCACAACTGAAGTTTATTCGCTCGCTGGATTCTTTTTGTTGTACGAAGGGCAGTTGCGATTCCAGTGTGATTCACCGCAGAACGCACATGGCTTTGACGGCTTTTTCTCTTGTTTTTGCTGAGCGAGAAACGAAGATGTTCTGATTTGCGGCTCTTTCGGCATGCTACGTATTTTTATTTGATGCGCTTGCTGATAGGACTGTATGTATAACAGCTCGGCTGTCATTAATTCTTGAAGTTTCGCTCGTAATTTTCCTAAATTCCATTCTGGGTCTAGAGCCTTACATTCGCTGATCCGTCTTCTTATTCGCTGCGAAAGTTTCTGCTCAATTGTAAATGCCAGCAAAGGTGAGTCAAGATTTTCGCCTGCTTGCTCAAGCTGCCTTAGTATTCTTTCGACTGCCTGTACAGTTGGCACGAGTTGTGACCCATTGTCGCTGGGCAGATTTTGCAACTCGGTGTGTAAGCTGGCTGTTGTTACGGCTGGATTTCCGTAATTTGATTTTAGCGCAGTTACCACCAAATCAAAGCTGCTTTCCGTTATAGTGTAGCCCTGAGCAACGGTTGCTGCTGGGCCTTCAAGTAGCGAAAGCAGGTAATTTAAGCGCTGCACTTTTGGCAAGTGGACGACAGCAGAATTAAATGTTTCCCAGAATCCAGTCCACTCTTTAGGATTTCCAGAAAATTTTCTGAGTTGGATCTGAGGCAAAGCAACGTGGCTGCTTATTTGTGGTTCCGAAGGCGAAGGAGCAGAAATTGCTTGTAAGTTCGAGGACACTTGCGTCAATAGCGCGGTGGGTGACGAAGCCGAAGACTGCAAAGTTTTCAGAACGTCAGTGATGTTGGAGATTCTAGCGTTTAGTTGATCAGCAATGGTTTTGGCTTGCTCGCACAGATAGAGAAAGCTATTTGGCGAGGTGACGTAATCTTCGTACGCCTTAGTCTCTGCTTCTGTCGCTCGCGGATCACTTAGAGTGTCCAAAAATTCAAGCCACTTTTCGTGCTTGCTTTCAATTTGCGAAATGAGGCGCGTTACAGTGGCAATGGCGCAGGCAATCTCTACGTTTTATAAAAGCGGTAATTTGAAAAGAACTTCCCTGGGACATATCGATGTCCTCCTCAGTTGGTGGGATCCGTCCGACGATCGATTTTAGCTCTTGGATCATGGGCTCGAGCCCGGCTTTCATTCGACGGGCCATTGTGCAACAAATATATTCAGCAGAACCGCAAGTTGTGAATCAGTAGCAGAAAGTAGTGCGCAGAAATCCGAAAATTTGCAGGATCCGGAGGAAATAAATCCGTCGGTCCTGCCGTGGTCGCCACTTTTGTCGCAAAATGCGGCAAAATAAAGTGCGGCGGCAGCGAGGGGTACGCAGGGGGTAGCTTCGCACTAAGGAAGAGGGAGAGACCCAGAAAAAGGCAAGAGATGATGATTTAAATACAGTTGTGTGGAAGGACAACAAGAAGAGGAAACATAGAATCTTCTCACAGCAATGTGGCGATTCTATGTTTCCATTCCCATCAAATCTCCAGCGAAATCTTCTCAGTTATTTCGCTGGAATTTTATTATGACTTTCGACTTTACGCGACACCTACTTCATTAAGCATCCCATTCATATGCAAACATCTATTTGTTCCGTTCCCTTCGTTTACATCCACGTACTTAGATGAGTACAGATATTGGTTGAATTAGCGACGAACGTCAGTGAAATGAATCTATGTGCACAAATAAGGGGAAATATATGAGGCCAGATGGGATGATAATATGAACGTTGGTGAACAAATTCATCGATAAGCATGTGAATGGCCAAAATTTCTTTTTTAATGGAAGAGAGAAGGGGGCAAAAAAATTAATACTCTCGCTATTTGCAAACAAAAACCGTAATAAAAAATCAACGAATGCAAATTGCAGTGTTTTAGCATCAGCCATATCGAACGTGCATTTCTCTAGATAGAAGATCGAAGATCAGAAATTTCTATACTAAGCTCAAAACATCAGTTTATATTTCTCTTTGAGCTGATTTTTATACTGCTGATTTTTATACTATCTTAATAGGCGCGATAATGCGAAAATATTTCACATTAAAAAAATGATTGCAGCGATAGCACTGCCGCATCTCCAATTAGTGAGGTGAAGCCATCGAACTAACCCGCTGGGTAGCTGGAACTTCATCCCAAATTTTGGTTTTCCCCGAATGCTTTCGGTCAACACTTTTGAAAGTCGGTTGCAACCGAAATTCGGTTTTATCGAATAACTTTAGACAGAAACCGATCGATATTTGTGAATCACACTCGGTCCAGATTGAATTTTGGTATGTTCCCGCCACTTATCGATTGCCATCTTTCCATCGGAACATGATTTCTCAGTAAAGCGTAGGAAGTCGAAAAACGGCACGCTTGCAAAATTTTTTCATCGGAGCGGTGTGACTGGTGCGAGATTTATTGTGATGCAATATTTGAAATTTGAAAACGCAATACAAAAATAATTATTACTCTGGTTGAATCTGAAAATAATTTGTTGAAGTGCAAAAGAGCATTGTGCAGGGAGGATCCAGGTAGAAATAGGTGGCCTGAGGCCCTCCTCAGGCCACCTATTTCTACCTGGGGGAGGAGAGTGAAGGATGGGAGAATCAATGTGACGTTTATTTTTAGACCGTGATGACACGACTGGAATTCTTTGTACCAAAACTTGCTGCCTCCATTACCCCCATTACTAAAGACTTGATGATTTTTACTGCTAGGTATTCACAGCCGACCATACAACACTTTTGATTAGTTCTCTTTTATTTGCACTGTTGTTTGCGTATGGGGCACATGAGTATTACTGTTATAAGGCATTACTGTTATTACCGTATGTCGCTGAAAACCTTTCTTTGGGAAAGGTGAAGGAAGGGGATTGCGGCGATCAACATTACTAAAAGTATAATGAAAATCGCAGATGTGAAGCACTGAAATTTCACTTCACTTCCTGTTGTCAATTAAATGAAAGATGTGACAGCTGATATTTTTGGAAACATTCTTCGCCCCGCCAGTGAAACGATGTCTGGTTCGAGCAGTCCCCCACAAGGCATACCAAGTGGGATGTGCTTTTCATGCCGAAGTGACTTCAAAGTTGGTCGCCCTTTTATAACTCCATTATTTATTTGTTCTACCAACCAAAATTCGTCGCTTTTCTCTTTGCCAATAGCGTCATTTTATGATCAAATAAAAAGCTGTCCTCTTTAACCTCAACTCAAAATTTCAATAGAATGAAGAGGAAACGGTATTATCCAATTTCATGTGCAATTTATTTATCTGAAGATCTTGCTTGGAAAGACACCCGTAGTTCTTCAAAGACCGTAGAAAACTCAGTCTAGAAAATATAGCGGGTCGATTTAATGTCGCGATAAGTCTGTAGAGAGTCTTCCAAGAATAGTTGGTAGATACGCTTAAACAGGCCGAGCTTACAAAGGTAACGGTTCAACATCGCTGCAATCAACGTCCCTGAAGGCATAACAACGGAGAAGGACATCCGTGGGGCAGTTAACAGGGGAGGGGGATAATATCCCCATTAAGGAATGCTCGAGTATTCAAATACCAAATAATATTCCCCGCGAATATCCATTTCTCAAAGAGCTGTTCATCAACTATCAAAAGATAGCAATAAGCCTGTCGCGAACAACTAATATTTGCACATCCTACGGAAAATTGCGTCAATTAATGGCGAAAAAAAAACAATGAGTAACGCTTCGATGGGCACATTTTAATATGCATAAAAATGAAGCAAATCTGCAAATAAACAGACTCTATTCCTTGTAAATCTGTAAACGAGTGAAATAAATTCACCCTCAGAAATTTATACAAAATTTAGTGAAATAAATTCTACCACAACATATTGTAAAACAATGTAAACGAAGCGAATGTCACACTGTTTGCAGCAATCATAAAAGCTTTCAACAACACAACACACATTACTCTCAGAAAACTATTTAATGTCCTCAGCAATACGAAACTGCATGAGGAAAGGAAACCGTATCTGAGGACACAACCACAACCAAAGAATGATAACTGGAAAGGAAATCGTGAGATACGAATAATTCCATCACAGTCATGTTTAGGGAATATGAAAAGAAATAGATTAGCAATTCAGATGCTGTGGGAAGAAAACCCATCAAATTGAAGTGATTAAGAGGTTTGAGTGGAAATCAAAAGAATCTGCATAAGTGAATGATGCGTTTAAGGGATGAGACTGCCTTGAAGGTGCTCACATTCCAACCGACTTCAATTTTCTCTATAAAATCGCTACTGAAGACGATGAGGCTGAGGGTTGAGGATTCATGAGAGATATCGGATGAATGAAGTGCCGATTTCAATTACGATGATGCGTGAGGAAAGAAGGGTGCAAGACGATAATAGAGATTGCAACAAATTCCAAACCTGAAAAAAGACTCATAATGAACGAGCACAAGAGTTATAGAGAAGCCTATGAGGTCTTATTAATAACGTCAAGAAGAAAGTGATGAGCTGCCCCATGCAAGGACTTAAAAACGAGTTGGCATGCGTGCACTCATATAAAGGGCTAATGTTAAATATTAAGCAATATAAATATTCACAAATTTTCAAGCGCATAAAAATTCAAGCAGCCGCATGATGAACGATCATTGAACAGCTCACGACGACGGTGCAAATTTCAACGGATGAAGCGATAACAAGACCGCGAACAAGGAGCTAAACTGAACATTGGCAGCTCTTTGCTGGCTGTCCATTACAGCCCTAAATTTGTGTCGCCCTTCATCATGCAAATAAGTGTGATCTTCGATTTCAGCATACGTCACATGACATCTCGCTGCCATTCTCTGTTCCAAGTTTATTTTAAGCAGGGCTGTTACGCACGGCCGTCTTCTTGCCTCATTATGTTGAGATAACGCTCAAAACCCGCTGAACAGTTCGTTCGACTTACCTCAGGCTCTAGGGTGGGCAAACTTTATAGATCCTTAACTTTTATGCCTGTGCTGTTCAATGATAACAGATAAGGGGTAAAATTTTTGCCGGCGGGGAACAATTCTTGAGTAAATGTTGATACGCCTTTGAAGGACCTTCTGGTTCCCCTCTCTGACAGTTACCTAGGACCGCCAATCATCGCTACTTTCAGTCAACTCTCCCCAACCCCACCCCCACCCTTCCAACGCTTTCGTATTTCGCAAAGACAGCCAAAAGCTTCTTACGTAAACGTAACTAAGTCAAAGCTTTTCAAAGCAGAGAGCTTATTTGAATAAGACGAGAGAAAAATGTGAGCTGAAAACTGCGATATAATGGTCAAGTAAGTTTCATTTTTGAGAAGCGAATGAAACTGTTGAAAAACTAAGTTTGAATTCAATGAACAAGGTGAACCGAAGATATTAAACATAGAGGAAATGGAGAGAGACGAAGGTGTCAGAGGTCAGTAGAAGAGTGCAGTTTCTGGAGGCGGACAATATGAGCTGAAATTTTTAAGACTAGCAGGGCGAAGATTGTTGAAATGGAATGTGAGCGAGATGAATGGAGCTTGTAGGAAATGAGAATAAAATAGAGGTCAAATTCTGAAGATTAGAGGAGCAAGGCAAAGCCAAAATATTTTAAAGAGAAACCTGATGAAGAAATGCAGAAATCTGCTGTGAGGAATAAGAACAACCGAGTTTTGCAAGCTGGGTAAGATTGTACAAGTATTCTTGAGATGCCACGGAAAAATAGGAAGTGTTTTCTCGGTAGGGGGAGGGGAGGGGGCTGAGGAAACCATCAAAAGTCGTTTAGAAAAAATTGGGATGCAAAAACACGGATAAAACGAGTACTTAATTCATATGGCTCACCTTTTCGAATTGTTAAAGCTCTTCCTCCCCTTCCCCTCGCCCTCCAAGTCATAAAGAAAACAATGCAAGAAATATTCTCAACAGTATATAAAAGGTCGAACTTTCTTCTCGCTTTTATTCTGCAGTGAAAATGCTGTTTTGAGGTAAAATTATGCCAAAATTGTACTGCAAAATCACTAATGACACGAAACAGTCACTCTAATGATCGGCCACCGAATATATATACATCGAGGAATGATAAACGAAAAGAATAAAAATAATTACAATATTTCACATTGCAGTTCGTAATTGCAAATAACTGGGAAAGCACGCCAGCAACAGTTAAATACAGTAAGCGCTCTTGCAAATTAGCATGCCATCCGCACCAATATTAAAAAAACAAACAAAAACAGAGTGAAATAAAGGTTCGAATGCACCATAATAAGTAACCGATGGAGTGCACTTGGTGATGCTCATCATTAAACGGTAAGAAGTGCATAGACCTCCTCCCCTTCCCCCCTCCCCCCGCCCTCCACCACTGCAAGGAAGGGAACAGGATTTCCACTACAAGACTGCTGCATTCAACGATTCAGTAAATTAAACCCTTCGAACGTTACCACTAAACAACGAAAACAACATCAACCCGATGCGAGGTGCAAAAGGATTGCGACATGAAATAAACAACAAATATTGGAGAACGTGACAGCTAATGTGTCACGAGGTAATAATGCCTCTGCATCATCGAACGACAGTGACAAGGAGAAAAGGAGAGAGAGGGAAAGAGACAGAGAGAGAGAAAGACAATAACGAGCTTAAAAGAGGACACAAAGAGACACGAAACTAGTGCTTCAGCCACGCAATCCCACCAACTCCCATTCAAAGTATATGTACACATCATTACGGCATTGAAGGGTTCGCACAAAAAAACGACCTTCAGAATTCTGCAATGATTGTGGTGGAGAGACCGTCAAATATTAGCGCATTCCCGGTGTGATAAACGAAGCAATCAACCAACGATTTGTGGTATCAAATAGCATAAAATAAAAAGACAAGTAATTCATCTCATCACTTTAAAAAATAATCTATTCATTAACGAATAATAAAAGTTCTTCCATGTGCGTACGCATTATGACGATGTCCTGAAAAAGGGCCAAAGAGCAGAAGATCATTGCAAAGGTATTCAATTAAGTTGCATACCTATGCAAATCGATAAATAAGCTCTAAACACTACATACTCTTTGTTCGTTAGTTTCAAAAAGAAAAAAAAAAGATCTTCTGAATTCGAACGAGGTTCAGAAGAAAGAAACAAAAGTAGTTCACGAATCTAACTATTCCTCATCCTCCCTCACGTCCCGATGAGTTCAGCGGTTGCAACAGCTTGCAGCGGTACCAGTTCCTCCTGTCTCTATGTTGGTGGCCAGTTATCCTATACCCTCAGAAAATCAGGAGAAAAATTCCAAAAAAAGGACTATAACGAAAAAATTATGCAACTCATTGTAAAAAATCGATTTCTACAGACAACTGGAATCACCAAGTTCTAATCAACAGAAGTGCAAGTCTGCGTAACGATATTCAAATCCCGACTTTTCCTGACAGTTTTGGGTTTTGAATGATTAGGAATTTGCGAGACAAGAAAACACTGCTGCGAACAATGTCTACAATTACCATTTTCAGAGAGTTGGTTTGTTTAAAAAAAATTCTTGTTTCACCTTCTATTTTCACTATATTTCTACAAATCAATTTTGATTATTAAAAAAATTCAAAGAATTCATCTCAATTTAAGAAAACTCAATCCAGAATATCCATACCATATAATATCACCTACGATTGCAATAAAAACGTCGATGTAAAATGCCAAAACGTTTTCAATGTTTTTTATCTAAATCAGTATCTAACACCATCAGCCATTAGTTACATTACAGATTTATCATTCAAGACGATAATCACTGTTGTCCGACTGGTCGAACACACTCGATCGCTATTCCACATCAATCCATAAATTTGGCATAGGGCCACTGAACTCACAGATTCGGTTGAAAAACGTTAAGAAATTGGCTACCGAAATTGATCCCTTATTTTTTGCACTCTAAATTCAAATGTACCAACAGCATCAATAAATACTTGACCGACCGATCAATACAAGTTGCCTTTGAAGCAGTTATTACTTGAAATTGCACCAAGAATAATAAGACGGATAATATTCACTGCCAAATTTGTTTTTAAAATCATGAACTTAGCTCTAAAATATCAAACGATATTCAAAATGCATCCAGTTTGGGGCAGACGGCTTCCGCCAACGTGATTTAAACTTATTGACATTCCCGTTAACTTCATGATGGGAAATCTCATGTGACTGATATATTGGAAATCTTCTTTGCTCATTTCGCTTCCATATTTTATAACTCGTATTGCTTGTTTGCTGTTTATGACGCCCCAATTGAAAATGAAGAAATGGAGTGCCAGAAGAGCTGGTACGATATGCGCTTTTTGCATTCCAATCATAAGACTAACCCACATTTCACAAACAATAAAATATGCACACATTTTAATTTAACCGACCGACCGTGCGTGCAAACCTTCTAAACATGACTCGTTTTTAAGCGCTTTTGCACATTTGTTTTGCAAACGTGCATTACGAAGCGGTCAAGTCTGTTTGTATGTATAAGCGTGTTTGTCTGCCTGTTCCCCTGACAGTTCCAAGTCGGAAGCAACAGAAGCTACAGTGATGGAATTTGGTGAGATTACACCCATCAAACACAATATGTTTTGCGTCACAACGTGATCTCTTATACCATTTTTCACCAACTTTGAAAAGGGGCAAAAACCTGTATGCATCCCCCTCTAACATCGGTCCCATCATAGAAATATTTTACCGTGAAAGTTGCAAAACTGTCTGAACAGGTGAATGGGATATCAAAATATCGCTCATTTACCTGCTAGTTATTTACCACTCTTCCAAGCATTACAAACACAACATATTTTGACACTTCTCGAATTGAAACCACTTTCAACCAAATTCATCGTACGTACAAAATATTTGTAAAATCATCGAATTTAATAGCTGCTAAGAGGAACAGTATGCCGCACATCGTAAACCGTACGTAACTTCTTTAGAAACGGCAATCAGCAGTGTAGAAATATGGAAAGGTGGGGATGTGGCCACTATGGATCACTCACCTTTTCTTGCTATATACGCACCCCTTCCCCTCGCACCTGCCCACTTCTCTCAAAATAGATAAAAACTTTAGATTTGACGAGTTATTTTAATCACTCGTCTGCACTTAACGTTTTTCTAAAATTAACGTCAACACAACGAACGATATATACGTCAATGCAGCATTCTCTTCAAAAAAAAAAAAACATCCATATCACATTTGAGTCGGGCAGCTGTTACTTAGAACGGGACAACTGCACAATTCATTCCTTAGTGCCAGCCGCTCAACAACAGAGAACGCCGAAAATTCGAGAACATAAGCCACAATTATTTCTTGTGGATCTGCAAGTTTTACTCGTCTCCATCCTTCTTTTTTTCATCTTCCTATCTTCGTACCTCCTCTGCTCATCTCAGCCTCCCTCTCACCTTCCCTCTTCATTTATAAACAAAACTGACAAAAACTAGAACAACTGAAATGTGGAACAAACCATTATTAATGAACAGTGGCTGGTAGTGTGGGATCAGAACGATACTGCTGCAGTGACATGAAACTAGAAGTCGTAACCCTGCGGTTTAACTGTATCCTAATCAACAACGACTACGATGCTTTTTGATAATCGAAAGAAATGCGGCATACCACCACCATTTGTGTGATCACCGAATTGTAACATTTCTCGCATAAACGTTAACTGCAAATCATGCTATAAGCATAAAGTTGGTATGAATTTATTAATTCTGCAGCTAAAACTTATCGCTGAATTGTGCACTTTGGCATATCATAATGACGTGAACAAAATTTCCCCAGTTGGCAGAAAAGTTGCACCCTTCGAGATTTGTTGTCGAAGAGCCACAATTCCCAAGGTTCATTTACAATTGAATGTACCTGTCAACTCGCATTTAAACTTTGAGTGGCATAATTCGTGTACAAGAAACCCGCATTTAAAGGACGGAACATATTTAAAACTCACGACTAAAATGTGATGGGGACCATAAAAACAATGACCCTCTCCTCAACCCATTCTCTTGCCGTCTCACGAGTCTAATCGAACAACGAGATATCGATGCGATGCCAATTCTTAGCTGTGAATAAATTCATTAAATAAGATAAACGTGTAAACATACAAAATGTTCGCGCAACGAGGATTCACGAGTGATGGATTAAAGAAGAGAGATGAGGGGAGGAGGTACACCTTTCATCGGAAACGATAGATGGTAAAAGAAATACAGAAACTTCAGCCGAAATGCAAACTTTATTAGGAATTATTTAAAAAACTGATGAGATAAAACTGTGCATTCTCTCTGTAGAGAAAGCAATGAACTTTTATAAGTCAAATAAAATTCAAAAAAAAAAATTCTTCATTAAAAAGAGAGAACTTATCGTGCAATAACCAAATAAACGTTGCCAATTCTAGCATTTTCCTTCAAACTTCTCCTAAAAGTGGACAATCTTATAGCGATGCACAACTACAAAGCAAACAGTAGTTGATACGGTGAGGGTAACATTAGCCACAAGCGCAGGCGCAAGAGAGAGATGGAGAGAGACCGCGCGCGCCTTCAGCGAGCGACGCGGCACTGGTCACTCGGAAATAAATCGTCGCAATAAATGTGAAAATATACAGTAAGAAAAGGAGCTTCGAACAACAGATTTCAACACATTCGAAAGAGCATTGAAACCTCTATCAGAATTAAAAATAATCTCAGACCAAGAACTTTTCTATAAGATCGAATTTTTACATGACGTGCAATTGAGGAAAATTGCATGGTCATCGATAAATCATGGCCTATAACTGCATAAACGAACAAGATTTGGGAAGAGCGACTAGGTACATTCGAAAGAGCATTAAAAGCTCTATCAGAATCAAAAATAATCTCAGACAAAAACAAGAACTTTTCTATTAGATCGATTTTTTATATGCTGTGCAATTGACATAAATTGCAGTCGCCTTATCCATTATCTCATGCGTTATAGTTGCGCATTTATGACATTGTTCTTAATGAAGAACTCAATTCATGACACACCTTGACGATTTAATGAATTGACAAAATCATTCGTAAATTACATTAAACTCGTTGTGGCTCCTTATGGATGGACCTTTCATGCGATTGTACATGCACCAGTTAAGAATTCTTCAATTCGACAGTTATGGGTTTCATTTCTTTCCTATATAGGCATATTGATAATGGCCATTGTAAGTTAGCTTGATGATAGAAAGGCCATCCGACGCATTCATCATGTGGCTAATTGCATTATCATACATTGATTGCATACAACACTTGCTTTCCGACATAGACCCGTCAGGATTGAGAAGGGAAAAGCGATTCGAACGCTGCATACTCCCAATTGGAAGAATTGAAATTTTCATGACAGCGGACCACAAGTGGTTACAAGGCAGGGAACCTTCAATGTAAGCAGTGAAACGACTGCTTACATTGAAGAGCACAACCATAGCTATAAAGCCAGTTCCAGGATGTGGAGGAGATCAGAAGAAGACAGGGCTATCAAGAACACTCGTTTCGAACCACTAATCTAGAATGGCTGAATAACGTCTAAAAGAAGCGCTTGCCACACGTGCAAGTTACCTATGTTGCATGCAATCAACGTATGGCAATACAATTAACCACATGCTGAATGAGTCGGTTCGCCTTTCTATCATCAAGCGAACTTACAATGGCCATTATCAGTATGCCTATATAGGAAAGAAATGAAATGAAGGAAACCGATAACTGTCGAATTGAAGAATTCTTAACTGGTGCATGTACAATCGCATGAAAGGTCCATCCATAAGGAGCCACAACGAGTTTAATGTAATTTACGAATGATTTTGTCAATTCATTAAATCGTCAAGGTGTGTCATGAATTGAGTTCTTCATTAAGAACAATGTCATAAATGCACAACTATAACGCATGAGATAACGGATAAGGCGACACTACAATTTATGTCAGTTGCACTGCATATAAAAATTCGATCTAATAGAAAAGTTCTTGTTTTTGTCCCAGATTATTTTTAATTCTGATAGAGGTTTCAATGCTCTTTCGAATGTGTTGAAATTTGTCGTTCGAAGCTCCTTTTCTTACTGTATATTTTCACATTTATTGCGACGATTTATTTCCGAGTGACCAGTGCCGTGCCGCGTCGCTCGCTGAAGGCGCGCGCGGTCTCTCTCCGTCTCTTTTGGGCTAAGTGCGCCGACTCCACGGAATCAACCCGATCATTCTCGAAGCATACAACAACAAATTTCTTTTACTACATCATTCTTCACTTACCTAATGGTATATTTCAGGAATAAATAGTAACCATATGCTTGCAATTTATGACTTAAGAATCGACAAAAAGTCACCCTTCTTAATCAAAAATAATACTTTCAGATAGCTGTTTAATCTGAACATGAAAGTCCCACAGAGGGCACTTTCTGGTAAATCAAAAATAGCTGAAACCTGCGTAGTAGTAGTGAAATTTACGGAAACTTAAGGCTTTTCACTACTTCCATCGAAACTCAGTTTGCATTTAAATGAATCCCATTCCATCGAATACCTTCATTAAATTGCATCCTAAATTAGTGATAAGATTATCGTTCGTATCAAGTGAAACCCGGGGAATATTATTTAAAAAGAAATGGCGTGGTAGCATCTTACAGCTCTCAGCTATTAATAAAAAACTTTTTCCAGGTAACGCTTTTCAATTTTCTTCACGAACCACACGAATATACAACGGCAAAATTTTCTTCTGAACGGATACCATCAGTCGCTCTCGAAAAGTGTCACGTCAATAGCTGATCAACAAGACGACACTTGGAAGAGGGAAAATTCGATGAAAGATTCATAGCTGTACGAGAGGAATAAAAGAAAGCAGATCTGTAAAGATGTGCAAACAACTCGCTAGAATGGAATGAATTTGAAATACAGCCAAGTAGCCTGTGGGTCGCGATTGTTCACCGGTACAATCCTACGCAACACTCAGCAGGTACTTCCCCTTATGCGGTTTACTCTTACTTTCTACTCTTCTCGTCCTACAGCTGTAAACCTTTCTTTCATAGAATTTCTCTTTGAAATGTTTTCCTGTTGGTTAGCAAGAGATATGATACTCCTATCGACTCATAGCGTCTGCTGAGAGGAAGAAATTTGGCGGTCTTTATAAACGTGAAAGAAGGCATGAAGGAGTTGAACCGATCATCTAGACTTGGTAACAACCTCAGTACGAAACGACAATCACATCGTCGGATATAGCAAAGTTCTTCTTATCACCGATTGCAGCTTTTCCTCTCCTCGTTTCTCGTGTTGATTTTACTTTTCTAACTGGGTTCGGCCTAATCAAGGGAGAGGGTGGAAATAAACGATGAAAAAGAAAGAGCCCAGGTTTTTGTGATATGAAATAAAACATTTTAGAATTTTAAAAACTTGGTGAATCGAAATGATTTATGGAATATGCTTTTATTATCTTTAACAAAGGTTATGAATTAAAAGAAGCGAAAAGAAAGATGTAAATAGATAAATGAACAAAATACCGACCGGGAACAATGTGCACATAAAATGTCAAATCGAAAGTAATTAACGAAAAGCATCACATCTAATTTTTATAAAAACCAACATGCTCCACTAATTCTGTGAAATTTTTCAATTGCACTTAAATTCGATGAAGGGAAATTTTGATTTAAAAAAACCGAAAATTGATTTTTTCAAGGGAAATTCAAACTAAAATTTGGAGTATATAACATCTCAAATGCATCGATAAGCGTTAAATCTCAGTAACGAAAGATTTGGAGTGCGTTTATGATCAAATATGCGTAAAAACACAGGGAATCAGGTGGCATGATATGTGCTTTTCCATCGTTCATCACATCGAGCAGTTACATAAATTAGCTTCAATGATGAAACATCCACGATAATATACGATGACCCAATCATCTCACACAAATTTTCACCCAAAGATTGATGCTCCAAGGCGAGTCGATGTGAAACCAACCTGACAGGTAGCAAGATGGAAGTAAAGCAAAAAGTGCCATTTCGGAGTTGGTAAAAAACGGCGACGTTCGGTGTGAATCATAGCCGCCAAATTTCATGGATTTACTTCATTGGCTCGTCGGGTGAAACCAACGTACAGACAGGCAGAGACAACATAAGGAGTACGCGCAGATAAGAGGTTGCCGTGCGCACATTTCACAAATTTGTAAAACCGCAGATCTATTTGCCTATAATTCATAGTAAAGTTATTCACCACTGCGATAAACTTACTGGGTTATATATATGGAATATTAAACTAAGCCGACAGGATAAGGGATGAGGCACTATTCAAAAGAAACTGTGGTTGTTACTACATTCAAGAATTTGTGCACCTGGTCGTATAAGTGTTCAGCAATTCACTGCTTCAAGTGTTCACTGAATTTAAAGAGCACTTTAGGAGATAAGCAATGTACACATCAACAAATAGATTTCACAAATATTACAGACATCGAGTTAACTTTAGATCAGGTACTTTTAATTGGAGTGTAAAATAGGCAACGGTGATACGGAGATATTGAATGAGGGCGCGTAATGAATTGGGGCGAAGAATGATATGTTAGAGTTGCCATCACCCCTCCTTCGCTGAAATATGAGAACGATACACAACGAACAATAGTTTCGTCGCATTCCGGTAGCACTTTTTTGCATAGAGGGTAGGAAAGGGAAAGAAGGATCTAGGATTGCGATAAACTTAGATTGTCAGGAGAAACGTAGATTTCTGTGTAACAAAAAAACTTATGAGGTTTTACAGCTGCGTAATAGCACCGAGAGTAGAAAACTACAATGAATGAGCACAGGTGGAGTGAAGGGCACTGGCTGCCACTCGTCTATGTGCCATCTCGAAGCAGCAAACGTTCGCTGAAAAGAGTGCACAATGAGTGCCAATCGACAATTCCGCATTCACCTCACGAATCAACACGCGATGAGATGCACCTCAAAATAAGTGTTTAATCCACACGTGCCCCAACTGCGCCTCGAAGAACGTTAGTAAGCAGATCGAAATACACGTATCACATGTTATTTATTATGTCATATAGAAGTTTGTTGACTGTGGAAGAGAGGAAAGAAGGGAGGGAAGTTGTGGGAAAGGAGAGGAGGGAGAGGGTAAGGCAGGAAGAGGTTCAAAGATTCAAGCGGACATGATCCTCTCCCTTTTGGCCCAGTAAACTAGACTTTTTTCCACTGTTCGTACTCGATGTCTACAGGGAAATCTTTGCAATTATAAAACCATCCAACATCACCCATATAACCTAAATCCTCTATCATCTATAAAGTACGGCTTTCCTTTAATCTCTCTCATCTACACAGTATACAGCTTCCATTTGCGAAAATTAATTATCTTTAGGCAATATTCCCGCATTCATGCCCAAAAATCGAAAATATATGCAATTCAGCCATTTCTTTCGGCCAAAGTGGTGAGAACGAGAAAATTTTAGTTTTAGACGATCTCTTCTGGAAAATTTTCTCATTTTTCAAAGAGAAAACAGCTCTATTATACCTCAATGCTTTGTCATAACAGAATTTTTCAGCAACATATAAGATCCATTTGCACAAGTATGATTACCGAGATCGTTCATCAAAGTCAGCTTATTAAGTGCCTATAAAACGAATAAGCAACATTGCGCAAATCCATCTTCTCAGCTTTTTATAGCTGTGAATCTAATCCTCCCTTACGGATTAAACGTATCTAAAAGTGCTTAGTTCATAGCGGAAAAAACTGCAATTGCAAAAGCCATTTCCAACATTTCATTTTCAATGAGAAATAAAAAAGTTCCATTTATAAAGCCAATAAAACAAGAAAGATGGAAATTACTGATGACAGAAATGAGTTTTCAGGTTGTAGATTATATAGCTGGGAATAAACCACATTACTGGTAACATTGATTTGGAAGCACAACAACGCAACACATTTAAATTAAAGCCTTTGGCTAGACCCAAGATAAAGCGTTGTGTATCACCGTTGTGCATCATTACCCCTTCCCCTCCCCCTCACAAACTGCATATATTCGAAGAACTGATGTATGTAGCGATGTGCACATAATGCTGCATGGAGATATCCTTAAGGTGTACTTTAAAACACAGCAAACATTACCACCCACAGACAACACATTCAAAGATGCGTGAATGCTACGTCATATGAAAAAAGATTTAAAACAGAGATCGCGTGTCTACGTGTGAGGCGTACGTGTAATTTCACATTCTGTGATATTACAACTGCACATCCGCTATATAAGCAAATGAAATGCACGTGAATATGCTGAGCCATTTATTGAAGGCAAAGCACGCAACAAACGTCGATTTCCACTCGACACGTAAACGCAATCGAAATGGTTGTAGCGTTTTCTCGATCATGGTCTTTTAAACATTTGATTGTGACACATGACCTTATCACATCCCCACTCCCATCAATGTCAATATATATTTACGCACCAGTAGAAAACATCTCAACGTAAATTCATAACAACCTAAGTGTCATCGTTTTAACCGTTTATCGCATAAAACTCTCAACCTTTTGCGCTTCACTCGTCTCTTGCATCGAAAATTCTTGCAAACATTACATCTTTAAAACTCATCCTTGAGGAAAGTGAAGGCGGAATAAATAAAAAGAATAATAAGTCAATAGGAAAACGCACAATCATTGCGCACAGGACAATATTACCTGCTAAATGAACAGTCGCCACTTTTCAAAATCGAATTGTGCCAATCTGCGCACACAGATCGGCGCGTTTTCCCAATTGTTTTTAAAATTCTAGTTGCGTAAGAATCATCAGCAAGCTTTCGTGCGCTACTTTCGTCATAGTTTATCATATTCTATTCAATCTGCTAATACCGTTTATAAGAGAAGATATTGAGTGAAACGACCAAGCATAACATCGCCTCATTGAAGCAGCTTCCGAAAATTTTTTTGAATCCTTTCAGCAGGTTTATAATCAATAGCTTCGGATTATCCACCCAAAACTCTTTGTAGTATCCTAAAGGTTAGTCCAGTCTACACCCATGCCTCAGGATTACTAAAGGTGTTTCCCAGATTTCTATTTGACAGTTGTTTTACTCCCATAAAATTTGCATCCTCCTTCGAGGAAGCAACGAAAAGAACCGACATGCTAATTCGAAATGCTTGTTTGCAACTCCTTCCACTGACACGTCTTCATGGCCTGCAATTTGTCAAATTTGAAGCAGCGTTTGCAACAATGATATATGCAATATGCGCACTACTCGACAGGTGCAACTACCCTTAATTGCTTATATAAAGCAATCTTTTCTGTAGTTTTATTTGAGTGTCGCCTCGTGATCTCTCATCTTTGTTTGCTTGGGTCTTTATCGCGTGTTTTCTTCACTACAAAATAAAGACGTGACGTTACTATGATCAGAAGAGTATTAACGCTATTGTACATAGCTACCTCGGTTAGGTTATTTGCATAACAAAAAGCAATATTTGCATACTTCATTCACGTTTCCTAAACGACAGCCAAACTCTACTTGTTTTTTGTACGAAGCCACTCGAATTTTCTCTCACGCTTTACCATCCATAAGCCATACGAGATGCATGCACCTTATATCAAGGGACGCTGGCCACCCATCTGCGCTTTCTTCCTTCTCGAATGATCGACGTACAATATTCGACCTCTCGCATTTAAATGGTTCAAAACGCTCACCTGTGCTCAAAAGGAGGTTAAGCAGATATTAGCTTATTTGTAGGCTCAGACTGTTCGGCAACTCCAAAATGAACATAAAAATATCTGGGATAAAATCTGGTATGAAGCGGAAGGAAATGGAATGGTGTGTTCGGAAACAAACGAGGCATAGAAGTGACACGCAATAAGGTGTCAGCTACTCTCGAAAGGAATATGGCGGTACGTAGGGAGCGAAAACGATTCAACAGTATCTGAAAAATGGAGTCCAACACTGCATTTCTTTCCCGGGAAAAGCCTAAAGAATGCACTGATAGTGCTACCCAGATCAATCAGATCACAGACAGCCACCCCTCAAATCAGACCATACATAGGCGAACCTGAATCCAGGTCATGTAGGGGCGATTCCAAACCCGATGTGTAGACAACTCCAAATTTAAACATAAGGGCGACACTGAGCTCGGATCACATGTGTGCAATCCTGAACTCAGATCGTAAATGGGTGGACCCCTCAACGGATGAGGAAGCTATTCATGACTTCAATTGGAAGACGGGGCTATTTCCCCTCCTCGCTACAGCTGCTCTTCCCCTCCCTCCCCACCATACTTTTAGAGCTTCAACGCGAGATTCAGAAATCAGGCAAACGGAGAAAATTCCTCACTCAAACAGCCATATATATCCTCCTCTGATTGTTTCACAGGTCTATATACCTCCCACCTAACACACCTTAGAGCTTTCTTCCTCGCATCTGCAAACTCCTACATGCTCTCTTCCCCACTCCCTCCTCTAAATACATGCTTAATCTCAAAAGCCCACAGTTCAAACAACAGCAACCGAAGCAAGGTTGAAGTGAACATAATTTCTTTGCTGTTACAACCCTAATCACAGGCATTCAAATATGTCCACCAACACACAACCTCGAAAATAATTGCTACAATGAACTATTCGGCTGTATTAACGAGTCCCGTAACAGTGAGCACCCCTATTCTAATAAAGATTAGAATGTGATAAAAAAAACCAATAAAATAATATTATCATTAAAAAATAGATAAACAAGCAATGATTCTTGACAGAAACATATTCCACTGGAAATGCGCACAATATGATGCACTGTTTCTGTTTGTTTGTTTATTTGAAGTGAGAGCGATAGAGCGTAACAATGAAACGAATGCAAAATTTATGACAATTTGTAAATGTAATGCAAATTGAGACATACAACACCACTCGATGAACAATTTTACATAATAGAATGGATAATGAAGATCCGAGATCAAGCCATTTTCCCATTCTCGAGTGCTGGATTTGTCGCCTCGCTGACTTGAAAGAATGACGAAGGAGGACAGCCGAGAAGAGGGGAACGGGGATCGGGGGAGGTGAGAGGGACACAAGATCCCCTATTCGCCTCCACTATTTAATTTCTTCTGACTGGAAGGCATCGAAGTGCCGGTAAATGTATAGGAGGTTAAGACACCACTTCCAAATAGCAAAAGCCTAACAACAGCTCCATTCCTTATTTAAGCGTTATAATTTATCGTCTAAGAGGAACAAAAATATTCCTGAGAAGAATCGCTTCATTACCCTATTCAATACAGACAACTCTCCATTAACGTGTTCTACCCAGACAACGTTTCAATACCGTATTCAACGCAGATAACCCTTCAGTACCGTATTCGATATAGACAGCCCTCATTACCGTATCAACACAGATATAACCACACCACAAAGAAAACTATGAAATGACAAAATGAAGTCACTACATAAAACCACTCAGTAATCGTTCAAATATCGCATCAAACAATAAAAACGACGTGAAGATTCAGCAAAACTCATTGAACAACATCACTCATCATCGCAATCGGGATCTCCTCACGGTGCATACAGAAAATTGAATCTGCAAATATGAAAATTTAGCAGCTAAATATAATTTGCCAACGAAATGACTCATTAAAGCTCGACAAGATATTACAAGTCTCTTGAAAGTGCAAATTATATAACGACGGTATTAAGAACAACTGATATTAATCTGCAGAGCAATCCGATCTGTCAAGTATGTTTGAAATCAGTAAATTATCAGTGCACTAACATCCTCCATTCATTTAAATAATAATACTAACGATGACAGGGCATATATTTCCTGGATACTGTATTTATGCCATCCTCATCGATGAAATCAGAGATCTCGTTTTTACTTCGAAGTGCTTCAGTTACCCCTCTAGTTTGCCCATTCCAGTCATCCCGAGACATCACTCATCCTCTAGCCAACAAAATCCACACATTATTTACTCATAAAATTTGTTTTCTAGTAGAACAATTGCATGAGTAAAGCTTACATTTAATCACTTGCCTGCTACAATCTATCCTCATTTGCAGTGACTAGGAGACACACTTCCATCCCTTCCTTTGCACCTCTGAGCTGACGGCAGTGTTTCCTTCGTCTTCACTAAATCAAGCAACTCTTCCCTTCGTTCCCTCATCCCTTTTACCTTCTCTTCCCAGCCACTGCTAAAATCACCTCTTATATCGCATAACACATATAGAGCTCCTCTGGCCATCTTCTTATTAAGTTAATCGAAACCAAGCAAGATCGATTACCTGCTAAGTGTTTGTGGCAAGCTCGCAATAAGTGGACCATATCCTGCCGCATTGTCATAGAGCTCGAAAAGAGGTGCCGCAACCAGCTTATAATTCTTTGGCACAGCGAAAAGAGCCCATTCTGGTAATTGTACTAAGAACAGCTTCGTTCGTTCTTTCGGTTTCGTCACATGAGCAGGGATGTACGGATACTATAAATAAAACAATGAAACACTGCAACTGCTCTCATAAATAATGCATCCCTTAGGAACTGTTCCCCTTTCCTTTCCAAATCCGGTCTTTCCCGTTTTCTGTCTTATAGCACTTCGTTTCATCTCAACTCTCAGATCCTAACAATTATATACACAACATAACTCTCCAATGACATAACTTCACCTTTGCAGTAGTAAATGGTCATCAGGATTTCAAAAAAAAACTCGATTTGTTTCACAGTTATTATCAATGAGACATTCGCTCTTTTCTAAGCATTGCTATCAGTGCAGAGGCATTTAACAGTGGCCGATTAAACAACATTTTGGCATTACAATTCCTCTTTTGTCTCTTAAAATTTTAAGCCAATTTGATGGTCTATTTTTGCTTCAAAATTTTTTACCAACTTAACAATGAAAAAATTCTCAGCTTTAATGCAATTTAGAAAAAAATTTTCTTGCTCAAAACTCAAAAACATAAGCACTGAAATGCTTCAATCACAATACAACTAGCTTTGCACTCATTTCAATTCATTAGAATTTCGACCTCTCTTATAGCGTCACTTAATTTCAACACCGAATACCTTCAGATGAGCGGTATATAGTAATTAGCAACAATAGGCAATACGCAAATGTTGGCCAGGTTCTGAGATTGCATATTTTAATATCTCTTAATTAGGAGGCAGAACAAGAGAACTCACTCTTGGTGGGTCAAAGTTGGGTCGCCACCAATTGCCAATAGCGTCTTCAATAGTCCATAAATCTTTGGTACCGTCTTGTCGTCCCAAATTCTGCACATATAACTTCTCTTATGAGAACAAACACATACGAAGGTAAATAAAATAAATAAGCAATACTCAGATAAACAAACCACACCCCATTACCTAAAACAACTTAACATTATGAAGAATGCTTTAGGAAGTTGAAAAAATTGTTGCCATTGCAATTAAACACAGGACATCTATTAAAGCATGCCAATTACCTCGGTAAGCAATCTCTTCAGCCCGTCGATTTCGTCCTCTCCCGGATTCAGCTCGCCTCCAGGTCTTAAAATTAGCAACTTTCCATTGTTAAACGAAGCAACAAAACGATAATAAAAATGCAAATGTATTCAACAGATTATTACCTAAAAACAGATCGGAGTAACGTCTAAGAAGTTATATGCAACGGTGGGGCTTGTTACCTTTTTCGGTTTTCACGTAAGAGAAGGAAAGAGGGCCATTTCCCCTCTCACATCGAAATCAGGTAAGAAGCATTCAGATAAGGGGTTTCTGGTCAAAAGTTCTCTTACACTACTCACAACTCAGCTTCAACTTTGCTTCCTTCAATCGGGATGGAGGAAGAGGGGGTTGAAGAGTGGTCCTCACTTTCCAACTAACTCCAAAAGGAAGAACATGAGGAAGGGAATGCACATATCCACCGCCTCCTCTTCCCTCGTCCCTGCTAGCAAGCATTGAAGAGCCTGGCACCTTGAAGGCGGAATACACCTCTTCTATTTCAAATAAAGGTGTAACAAACAGTGAAAGGAATATCCGAGATACTGCCAATCAGCGACAGTAATTCCAATAGCTTCGGATACAGAAACAGACTGCCCCAAGTTCTTATTTGAATGTGTATGGTATATATGAAAAGTTAATGAACACCTACAGTTTAAAGAAGGTGGTGCCGATTTGCAAGAGCAGCACATGAGGGAGAGAGTGTTCATGTACCAGCAGAACCCCTTCGACGGACCGTCGCATCCTAATCCTTTCATATTCTTCACGCATGCGCTGGAATCGTGCCTGCACTGAATGATCCCTTTCTGCTTGTGGTTCCTTCGTTCCGAACGTATAGCTTGTCAGAGGATACCTGCAGAGAGGAAGTCACTATCGACTCAACGCCTAACTAGGTGATGGTATGCAGTTTTGTCGGAATTACAAACAGGATCCGCCGGGAGAATTTCCTCAAGATCTTTCTTCGACCTCGCTTCCCTAGCTAGATATATATATATATATATATATATATATATATATGCGCATTCCATAGAGTCACTAGAAAATACCTACGATATATTCTAAAAGCAAACAAGTACACAGCGGAGGTGAGAAATGTTTCTTCACCATTTAGATCAAAAAACGCTGCGAACATCAGAAGAATCTCATAAATGATAATAATTACTTTATAACTTCAATGCTAAAAATGTGCAGTTCGGAATTCTTAAAGCCAAAATTACTAATCAATGTGTGCCAATTGTTATGCACAAACTTTCAATCCAATAAACAAATTTTCAGCCGCGTTGTTTGTTTATATTTGAAAGACTACAATATCCAGCAGACGAAGAACAATCTTAAAGATGTGACTCAGCAGAACTTCCGGATCCTCAAGTCGAAAAGGTGAGTGCGAGACAGCAGAAGGTTTTTGGAATGCACTACTGAAAACTGCGTAACATAACATAAAGAGCGGTCGGGAGAAGCCATTCCCCAGCAACAGACAGCGTCACCAAATTTATACCTCATCAATGAATGCAATAAAAAGATAAGCGTTATTAGCAACAGCAATATATTTCATCGAATAGATGTCAAACAAACATTCAGACAACTTTCGGATCACTGAAAGAGTCGGCAAACATCTGTATTCGCTCATCAAATCAAACTACACATTAGTTTCTTCAAAATATAAATTACCTCACAGATTACCTATCTGAGTGCTTAAGTAGCAAAATAAACTTACACGAAGCTTTTATAATAATAATACTTAATCAGGCAGTTATTGATAGGCTTATTCCCATATGAATTAAAGTGACTTGGGTAGCATCAAATTGTTTGAAGAAAGCAGTGGAGACAATACTCACAGCTAAGTTGCAAATTAATCGAGCATTCAGCTGATCATAAATAATTCGGCTGACAATAAATACAATCGTTGTCTTTTCACTTCAACACCTCTATCATCTATGCAATACCTGTACAACACGATCGGTTTGCAACTATAGTGAATAGTATCATATGAAAAGCGATAAACTAACAGATTGATCGCTCTATCAGTGCTGCCATTCGCTTCACTGTACTTTTTTACTGTATTCGTCGCGTTGATAGTTTGTGGCTTACTAGCCGTTGGCCATCCTGTACGAGACATTCCTGTCATTACACCACTATTCCTTACCTACCTGCAATTGAGTGGCATTTTATAGGCAACAAACCTGCTTGAATATGAGGAAATATCAAGAGACCGTCATTCTTCCAGCTACTCAGTCTCCATGAGTAGACTCTTTCTCGTTTTATAGATTTGAGGAAAAGGTTGCAATTTCAAAAAAAATGATAGGGCTACATTAAAAGTATTTCAGAAAAACGATGATTTAAGTGGCGAACACAAAGGAAAATTAGAAATTCGTTAAAAACTACATAACTAGTCTCCCACCTTCATAGGTATCACATACCTATCTTCCCTTCATAAAGCAAAAACATCAAATTACGATAATTCCCGAAGGAATTGCAAAGAACACTTGTAATTATTTCAATTCGTAAGATGAAGACAATCAAACATTTATTCAAATTTCACAGATAAATTAATCAAAACAAATCAACATTTCATAAAAACGAACCAAAATTTCACTAATAACAAGAAAATGGGAAAGCGCATCACTGAGCATTTCGGATCTGACATCATATACAAAAATAAAATGTTTGCAAAAAAGACAGCTCCCAGGGTTGTCATTGATGAGTTTATTTTATTTTTTTTTTCAATCACACTGCCAGAAAATCCCGCTTTTTGCAGCGTTATTGCAACAATTTCCAATGGCAATCTGCAGAACCTTTGTTTGTGCACCACTCATATTGGCAGCTCACACTCCAAGCAATCATACCAAACTCTTACAAACATTCAAATGTCTAAGTGAGCGACCGGTTACTCAGATGAATACTCAAAAAATGCTGCTTCCCCTAGTGAAAATTGCTCCGAAAATTCAATCAATTTCGCAATACTTTCTAAAAGGTGAAAGACCGAATTACATATACCATATGGTCAAGATGGGCGGAAGTTCGCGTTAGGAAACCACTCTGCTGTAGGTAAGCTAATTATACCTTGACAACCTTCCTGCTTTATGAGATGAAATCTGAAACGAAACAGTACGATAGGTCGATTAGCTAAAAATACAAATTGGTCTTGAATAACGGGTTCTTATATGAAAGTTACTGAATTAAGGAAAGAAATAATCGTCGAAAAGCATTTGTTAGCGAGTTAGGGAATGCAGCACCTCAAGCAACTATTATGTTACAACTTTAAATCCCCCAACACACAATCTTACAATATTTGCATTAGTACTAAATATGTTATTGAAACTGTGAATGATGGGAGACTAAAATGATAAGTTAAATTATATGCCTAAACGAACAGCACATGAGCTGAATGCTTCGACTTCAGTCTCTCGCCAACCCTCCCCCTCCCTCATATTTTAGAAAATTCTTACCTGGGCACTTGAGCTTTCAAAAATTTACGTGCTGCTCTTAAAGAAAAAAAACAAAACAAAACAAACAAACAGAGTTGCCCCATTTTCAAAAATTGCATGGAAGCATTCCAGGCGCGTTTTTGATTTTGCTATTCTGCCTTAGTGTTGCTGTTGCTTTTGCTTTCCAACATTACTACCCAGTGCGCCATTTTTTTTTCGAATTCATCTACGATCTTCCATGGTCCTATCTCCTCTCCCACCGCCCCTCCCCTCCCCTCACCCGCTCTCAAGGAAAATATCAGGTGGAAAGACCGATGCATAAACAAACTAGTAAAACCAACCACTCATATTCACTATCAGCAAATACTGCGACAAGAACAGAAGAGAAGAGAATGCTATCGCCTATTGACAGTGTTCGGCCTTAATGTTCAAACGCATCTGAAATACATCGGCTGATATGTTCGAAATTTAAATGGCAATAGGCAAGCGATCGAACGGATTCCAAATAGACATGGAAGTGAAGATGCGCTTAATCGACTGGCCTCGGAAACAGAGAGAAAGGCGAATGCATAAGTAAAAATTTCAAGTGAATTTTTGAGACCCGTAAGGAGCATTATCAGCATTTATATATTTTTAAACAAATGTTAGCACTATCAACATTTATATGTTTTTAAATAAATGAAGGGAATTTTGCTCGTAGAATAGAGAACGACTGAATCAGCCAATTTTGTTGAACTGCCCTGAATATCGGCGAACATTCCTTTGCAAATGTGCTACCTTATGCACTTCGCTTAGATAATATAACAAAGCCGATATAAGGCACAACGATGCAAGCAAAAAAAAAAAAAAAAAAAAACACGAGAAGCAAACGACTCTAAAGCGATGGAGTCCCACCCGCATTATTCCTACTGAGTTTCCTCTACCTCTGAATACTCACATTCTTTGCCCTACACACCAACTATCCAAAAGTTTTCAGCATAATTGTTCCCATATGCTTTCCAATCTGCGTTGTTCTTGAGTGACACCTCATCTGAAGTGTCTAATCATGATGAGTTAGAAGCACGCAACTAGGTAGAGTTAAAGTCACAAAGACTAGTTCAAGTGCAGGCCGTTTAATTGGGCAGTTCCATGAGGTGTTCCGAGTAGAGCATCACGAATTTCACACCCGAAATCGATTAGCATTTGCCGCTTAGAAGAAACTGTCGATAGCGTACCTGAAACAGGCAAACAGTGTTAGCAGACCTCAATTCGAAATTCTAACTAATTGTTGCTCAAATACTTTCACTTTGACATTCAATAAGAGAAGCTGCTGGTTTAGTTTATTCCAACTTGCGCATAGGCAAATTGCTCTCCTATAAAATTTCATCGACTGAGATATGAGCATGGAAACTTTTCGGGGAGTTAGAGCATCGTCGCAAGTGGTGATCATGTACTACCTTGACGTTTTTTTCCTTCTCTGACAGTTTTCATCCTTTTCTTTTTATATACTACTTAAAATTCTTCCACTTCCTTTCTAACTAAACGACTAGACTGAAGAACTCTTTGCGGATTTTATGGATCTTGTTACCGACATCTACACTTTGCGTTTAGGCGATCCACTTGCAGAATAGCACTTCCATTAATGATGTAAATGTAAACCAATGAAGGAAATAAGCTAAAGAATTATGAAAAAAAACGAAATAATATCGCTAGATTATAAGCCCCGATCTTGTCTCACATGCGTTGCTGTTTCAAATTTGCAGTCGATCAAATCCCACACCTTCCTAATTTACTCTCAGATCATAATTTACTGCAAGATCCGTTTATAAGTCACCGAACTTAAAAAATTTCTGAACTCTTCGACAGATGAAAAATGGATAACCTACCTGCATTCAAG
Organism: Baylisascaris procyonis; assembly: GCA_037389465.1. Classification (NCBI taxonomy): domain Eukaryota; kingdom Metazoa; phylum Nematoda; class Chromadorea; order Rhabditida; family Ascarididae; genus Baylisascaris; species Baylisascaris procyonis. The sequence goes on along the minus strand of JAZARR010000130.1, from coordinate 191,832 downwards.
ACAGGATATATAATTTCTCCAAGCTATTTAGAAAGACAGACATATAATCGAGGAATTTCCAGATCGTAGACGAGTTAGAACAGTACTGCCTGAGGATGTAGTCATATGCATAGGTGGTGACTACCATTTAAAGATCAAGAAGGAATATAAACTGCCACCTGGCGGTGCATCATCCCACTTGACGTAACTGGCAGCAAACGTTAAAATCAACGAGATAGTAGGATGTTAGACTTATAACAGTTGCAAAATTTTCAGGAAAAGTGTGCAACTGATAGACCTATAATGAAGGGCTGGAGGCTTACAATCGATGTTTACAATGTAAAGCTAATAACACAAAAATTGCAGCAAGGAGTTCATTTTAAAGTCGACGACTTATTGGATAGACCCGCAACTAGATCAAACTGAGGCAAAGGGAGCCAAAGTGATAAACTGCGAACACATCTGATGCACTCATTGCCTCTAGCATTTCATTTCCGAGAAATACTAAAGGGAAAAAGCACAACATACCCCTGTGATATCGAACATCTTCTTCGAAGCAATTATCTCCACTTTGTCGGGTTTATCTCGCTTGTAGACCACCTCACTTATACCTGCCTGTAAACATTCTTTGTGCACTTATCAAAACATGCTATTAGGAAATTACAAGGTCATCAAGAGATAAAATCCCAATCGTTACACTTGGGTATCGCTATTCACGTTCTATTCATACTGCAATTTTCGACCCAAAAAATATTTTTGATCAAAGCAAATGCATTTGTCATGAAGGGAAGAAACTGCCAATAAGTTCTGATTGAACAAAACGTTCACGCCTTCTACTACTTAAATATAGCTGTAAATGTCGATTCTTTATTAAAAGTCCCTCTGAATATTAAAAAAGATTTTGCAAAGTATAACTATGTACATAACTAAAAAATACAAAAATAAACATCGCATAACTATGTACAAGGGTATACGTTGTGTAGTTGCTTGAGGTTGTTCATAACTAAATAAAATTCTCCAACATATAACTATATATTAGGGTTGAGTCGAGGAATGCAATCAAGCTTGATATCCAGCCTTTTAATAACCTTTCACCCTTCCAAATGGCAGAGAGTCAAAGAGTTTAGACCCTATGAATCTTAATCATGGCCGTGGATCCCACATCGGTGCGCAATCAAACAGATCAAAGTGTGAATGCTAAAAAAGATCCAACCTGAATGATAAGTTTGGCACATTCATTGCACGGAAACAATACAGTATAAATCGTTGATCCTTTCACCGATTCGCAATTCCTGTTGAGAATCGCGTTCATTTCAGCATGACATACGAAAGGATACTTGGTCTCGAGTGGATTATCACTATCCTTCCCCCAAGGCATTACGTCATCCGAACATCCATTTGGCATACCGTTGTAACCGGAACCAATGATCTTCAAATCCGGATTTACGATTACAGCACCAACCTGCAACCAATTTATCATAACACAAACAATATTCACAATCTAATCACATCAGCTACAAATACAAACCTATAATACTATCCTAGATAGTGCTCTGAGTGAAAATTTTGTGTTAAAAGTCAAATTCCAAAACTCAACATAAAGTGAGGGCTCAAGTCTCAATAAAAATATGTACAGCTTATAGTACGAAAGCATCAAGTTTTATAGTACGTTGGCAAAGTTATCCATAGTGTCACTATTTCGGTTTATTTTCCCCTATAAGAATGCTGATATTTCGTGCCTTTTATCCAATGCTGCGCTGTTTATCTTTATGTCAATCTTTATGCATCCCCACTTGCAAATTTTAAAATTGCGACCATTCCACAGGTGGCTTATATGAATGCGATCATCTCCGATCAAAATCCATTAGATGACCGATCAATTCAGGTACATTTGATCCGCACCGCTTTTTCAAACTTTCTTCTGAATTACGGAGAAATTTCAGATTAACTTCGATATGGGCTCCAAGTAACGAGATGACTTATTGATGAGTCAATACAAATTATTTCATACGAGATGACTCATTATGAATTTCGGAAGATTTTGTGTACTTTAATAAAAACAATGAAAAGCCGTTTATTAATTAAACACCATTTCACCGTTTCATATACATGCGACAATGATTCATACGGCTTGTTTTAGCAAAATGATAGCAGAGATATGAAGATGCAACAGGTAAATTGATTTGCCTTTCGTGTGAATGATAGACATAACACCTTTCGTTGTTGCTGCAAAGATATAACACCTCTCGTGACTAATGTACAAATATAACATCTTTTGTGACTGTCACTACCAACTGATATAAAGCATAAACTTCCAACTTTAACGTGTGATAAGTGGCAATGTTTGGAGCGTTCGTTGGAAATATGGCTGCCAGCAAAAATTTTGAAGAAATAGAGGTATTGAATCACCTGAGTAACAGGATCCTTACTTCTTTGGGCAGCGAGACACGCCACCGCCATGAAGTATTCTTCCCATGAGAGATACTCGTCACGCTTGCGATCTCTTCTATCCTCACTGCACAGCATTAATTCACTGAATATAATCACATAGAATGGAATCAAAAACGAGAAGTATTAGTGAAAAATTTTATTGTATAAAAACAATTCCAACTTATAAAAATCTTCTAACAAATATTAAAAGGGAAATGCCAATTAAGATGACTTAAATTACATCATCACTTCGAAAACCACTAACTGCATGTAAGCTGCTAGAAATCAACTCATCAAGCACCAAAACATGACGCAGCCTCACATTTATCACTCCTTCCATATTTGTTTACCTCTCCCACAAGCTATATCCTCTAACAAGAAACCCTACATTCTTTAATTACGAAGCACTGATCAGAGAACACCACTCCAACTCTCCACCTCTCCCTCCATCCTCCCCCCGCCAACTTCCTCTCCGTTCGCAGTCTCCTTTTGCTGAAGGATATCAGTCATGAGCTAGAACTGAAGCTGAGGGTAATGTTGAAACAGAATATCAAAGAGCATGAGTAGAGAACTTTTAACGAGTGGTCTACGTTAACGAATGATCTATTATGATCAAGCAGTCTCGTGATTGCAGATATGGTGATCTGCATTTGTGTAACAGGCCGCATGCTCACACTTGTTTGATCTTGATGTGATATCTCTCCCATGTGAATTATGACCTCCCCATGCCTTCAGGGCCGTAGCCGAGGCTGCAAATAGGCTGCAGTCTTGCTTCCTAATCAGTCGTTGTGTTCTCGCTGTTCGGTTTGTGTGAGGTCATAAGAGTTGTGTTTCTCCCCTTGTGCCACGTTGTCATCGCCCCACACAGTCGCAACTGGCGATCAGGATCGACGACAGCGGTGTGATCGTTGGTAGCCCCAGTCGACGCGCAATATTTTTCGAAGCTGTGCGAAATCGACGAACATCGTGTGGTGTAAGTCCCGAAACGTACTGCGTAAGTCGTTTATTCGACTGCACAGAATAGGGTGAGCCCGCGTGAGATATCTTGTTGTGGTAGTGTGAGTGGAGCTGATATGAGCAATAGAGACTCAACAGCTATGGTGCGTGCACCAATAACGGCACACAGAACATTTGACCCCAAAGAAGACCCATGGGACACATGGATTCTTCAGTTTAGAAGTCACTTAGAAATGAATTTTGTGACTCAAGATAGTCTCAAACGAAGTTGCTTGGTCGCATCTTTGGCACCAGCAACGTTTGAGGAATTGAGAAGAATGTGCCTACCAGGGACACCCTATGACTTTAAATATGAGGAGTGCGTGTCAAAACTGCAAGAGTTGTTTGGAAGTCGAATTATTTTGACCCGTGAGCGTTCAAAATTCTTCCAGTTAAAGCAACTAGATGGTCAGTCGCCAAAGGAATTTGCGAATGTGCTAAGGAATGCAGCTGCACAATGTAATTTTGATTCCTTCAATAGAGAAGCGGCCCTGACTGTGCAGTTTGTAAACGGTATACGCAATGAACGCGTAAAAAAAAAGCTCCTTATTAGAGATAGTATTGACCTCAACGAGGCGGTGAACCTACTTGAAGTTGAGGAGGAGGTTCAGAACGCTGTTGCAGGAGAGGGGGTAAATCATGAAATGGATAAAATTCAGGCACAGAAGAGGGAAAAGCAAAAAGGGATGTGCCACTGTTGTGGCAAGATCGGTCATTTCGCTAAGGAATGTAGGTTTGAAAAGACGACGTGTTTCAAATGTGGCAACAGGGGTCATATAGCTAAAGTGTGCGGAAAGGGGTGTGAAAGAAAATCTAGCGAAGTGAACAAAAAGCGCAGGCAGAGCGGGGGTAAGCTACATTCTATGCACGCGGACGGTATTTATGCAATAAAAGAGGAGTCCCCTGCATACAACATTACCCTTAAGGTGAATGGCAAATCCACCCAAATGGAACTGGATACTGGTGCCGTTGTCACCATAGTAAAGCCAGAGTGCTGGAAAAGCATCGGTTCCCCAAAACTACGGAAGCCATCCGTGATTTTACGAAGTTACACGACGGGGCATATGGTCCGCCTAAAGGGGGAGACAACGGTTGCAGTTGAGTGTAGCAGGGGCAAAAAGGAATTGTTGCTGCGAGTGGCCGAGAATAGCAAGACTAATGTTCTTGGTAAAGATTGGATCCGTGCCTTCGGAGGGTTGAATGCGTCCACTTCGCTAATCTGTACCGTAAGTTCAGTAGACACGAACAAAAAGTTGGAGGATTTGTGCGCTAATTATTCGGACGTATTCAAAAATGAATTGGGGCACTGTAAGAAAATTCTGGCTCACGTGGAATTACAGAAGGAGGCCACACCAGTGTTCCGGAAACCATTTCCGTTAGCGTTTGCCATGCAATGTCCGGTTGAGAAGGAGTTGACTCGTTATGTGAATATGGGTGTTTTGAGTCCCATTGAGCGTTCAGCTTGGGCTGCCCTAATCGTAACAGCAAAGAAACCGGATAATAAAATTCGAATCTGTGCTGATTTTTCCACGGGTTTGAACGAAAGACTTGTGCTTGACTCATATCCCATCCCAAGGCCAGAAGACTTGTACCAGGCACTCCAAGGAGGGGAGAAATTTTCGAAATTGGACCTCTCGGATGCCTACTTACAGGTCGAGTTAGATGACAGCTCTAAGGAATTGCTGGTAATAAACACGCACAAGGGTTTGTTCCGTTATAATCGTTTGCCATTTGGCGTAGCTGCAGCGCCAGCGATTTTTCAAAAAGTCATGGACACCATGCTGGCAGGTATTCCACGGGTGCAGCCCATCTAGATGATATTATTCTGACTGGGAAGAATGAGTTGGAACATTTGGCAACATTGAATAAGGTACTAGGCCGACTAAGACAGTACGGTTTCCGCATTCGCAAGGAAAAATGTGCGTTTATGCAAAGCGAAATTGAATATTTGGGACATATTTTGAGTGCTGAAGGAATGAAAGCAGACCCTCAGAAAACTGCCGCAATCGTAAAAATGCCGCTCCACGAAATGTGTCCCAATTGCGATCCTTCCTTGGGATGTGTAATTATTACGGATAATTCCTACCGCATTTGGCGGAATTAGGTACCCCTCTGAACAAACTTTTAAAGAAAGGGGTTCAGTGGCAATGGGAACAGCCGCAAATTGAAGCGACTGAGAAGATAAGAAAGATGCTGAATTCACCATTGCTACTAACGCATTACCATCCCGACTGGCCAATTATTCTCTCTGCAGACGCTTCTAAGGAAGGGATTGGGACAGTGATCTACCATAGATTGACTGATGGTACAGTTAAGGTTGTTGCGCATGCATCAAGGACACTTAATGCTGCCCAGAAAAATTATGCGCAAATTGAGAAGGAGGCCTTAGCTATTGTTTATGGCGTGAAAAAGTTCCATAAGTACTTACGGGGACGAAGATTTACGTTACTCACAGATCATAAGCCCCTCGTATCGATATTTGGCTCGAAAAAGGGAGTGCCTCAGACAGCGGCATGCAGGTTAACACGATGGGCTGTTGCACTCATGAATTATAATTTTCGGATAGAATATCGCAGCACCAAAGAATTTGGCCAGGCAGACGGGCTTTCGAGGTTACCCATCTCAAGTGACGAATTGTTCGACCAAAAGTTTGACCAGGAAGAGGCTAGAGATGAATTGATGGTAAACCAGTTAATAGCCGAATGCCAATTACAGCCAAACTGATCGCGGAGCACACAACCAAGGATAGTGTCCTGAAGCAGATCAGAGAGTTCGTATTAGCTGGCTGGCCAGAAAGATGTCCAAACGAAAAATGTAAAGCGTTTTTCACTAAGCGAACCGAGTTGAGTGTTTCATACGGCTGCTTGGTTTGGGGCGTTAGAACAGTTGTTCCAAGTAGTTTGCAAAGGACTGTGCTTGCTAAACTACATGAAACTCATCCACGTCGTGACAGGATGGTTTCGATGGCCCGACAATATTGCTGGTGGCCTGGAATGGATAGGGACGTTGAGAAGACTATACGCGAATGTGAACGTTGTGCTATGGCCCAGAAGAACCCACCTAAAATTGCAGTTAGGCCATGGGAAGTAGCAGATGCACCGTGGAAAAGCGTACGTGTTGACTTTGCTGGACCTATAAACGGCGAAATGTTTTTGGTCATGGTGGATGCCCATTCCAAGTGGCCAGAAGTCATTTATATGCCTCGTATCACCACAGAACAAACCATTGAAGCGCTGAAAATTATTTTCTGCCGATTCGGCTTCCCTGAAGTTCTGGTTTCCGATAACGGAACACAATTCACGGCAGCAAAGTTTGCTTTGTTCTGAGAAGAATTTGGCATCCGACATATGACTTCAACGCCGTATCATCCGCAGTCAAACGGGCAAGCAGAGTGTTTTGTCGATACCCTAAAACGTTCACTAAAGAAATCAGCATCCGATAGAAGGACACAAGGGGATCGGTTGCGCGAATTTCTGATGAGGTATAGAGTGACACCGCATCCAAATACAGGACTGACACCGTCTGAAATGATGATGAAGCGGAGAATTAGAACTGTATTTGACTTGATGTTTCCAAAAGGAACAGAGAAACTACAAGAGACGAAGCGGGAAATGGAAATGAAAACACGAGCTAGGAAAAGCAGAGAATTTAAGATTGGCGATTATGTAATTGTTCGTGACTACGTGAGCCAGAGTAGGCCGTGAAGAAGAGGAAGGACAGTTGGAAGAGGAGGCAAAGTCATACGGTTCGTGAAGGTTGGGAAAGTGACGTGGAGATGTCATACCAACCAAATACGTTGTCAAGGCTCTAATCTTAATTTCAGAAAGTCGAGGAAGGTAGCGATCTCTGTAACGAGTGATGATAGCACGCCACGTGAGGACGGTACAAGTGCATACGCTCCAAAACGCGACGCAGTGGACAACCTCAACGATGGTTCATCGGTCACTGGAGGCTCTGGCAGCAGCTATAGCGATGGCAACCGCTCGCACCGTCACGCTTGCAATCTTGCAACAGACAGGCACAGTGGCACTGATTCAACGATGGTGACTGAAGCAGTGGACAAGGACGAGCAACCTCGCGACCAAGAAGTTCTTCCACAACTTCGTCGTTCAAATCGCGTCGTTCGACACCCTGACCGACTCAATTATTGAAGAACTCGGGGGAGGTGTTAACGAGTGATCTACGTTAACGAATGATCCATTGTGATCAAATAGTCTCGTGATTGCAGTGATACTGGTGATCTGCATTTGTGTAATAGGCCGTATGCTCACACTTGTTTGATTTTGATGTAGTATCTCCCCCATGTGAATTATGACCTCCCCATGCCTTCAGGGCCGTAGCCGTGGCTACAAATAGGCTGCGGTCTTGCTCGCCAGGGAGTAGTTGTGTTGCGCGATTCGAGTTGTGTTGACGTCATAAAGGCGTTGTGTTGATCTCCCCTGGTGCCACGTTCTGAATGCCCCAACACGGTCGCAAGACCTTTAATATGTCAGGCACGTTTATCGTTTATAAGCCGAATAGTAACCGAACAATACGGAGTAGTGAATCTAGCATAAATTAAAGTGCTCGAAGGAACACAAATTCAATAATTCCGTCTTGACGTGTAAGTTTGTTTTCCGTAAAGCTTCGATATTGCTAAATTTTTTCAAACAAATGAACCGTATGAACATAAACTTGGCGCCCCGAATGACGTTCCTATGGCATAGGAATGATAGTTGTTGAGCATGATGTGGCAATGATACGTGGGGGGTGGTTTTTGGGCGAGGGTGGAGGGGACTTATAGTGCAGATTGTAGAGCAATATTCTTGTGCGTTTCAAAGGTTCTGTAACGAAAACTCAAGGACGAAGGGACAGGACGAATCCTCTTAAAAAGATGTGTCCGTCATTGATAGAAAATAAGGCATTATTGTGTTGATTACGGGTTAATACTAGCTATAATCTCTCTATTTCCATGCAGTTTGTATAATAATTACATTTTGATCACAACTTGCCTAAGTACCTGACAGCATGTATTAAAACCTTTGTTTATTTGCTGTAGTGCGTGGTTTGTGTTGCCTGTGTTTTCTTTGTTTTAAATGCGTATCGTTTTTATTATGCAATTATGATCCCTATTGTGTGAGTTATTGAACAAAAGCGCCATATAATTTGCACACGGAGCTTTGAATTGAAGTGAAAACCTATGCCGTCTAATTTTCACAGTCCTAAGGCCAAACGACCGAGAACCGTGGAATGCTGTCCGTACTGAGTTCACACTTCTCCGGCGCGGAAATTGCATCCCTTCCTCTTCCTTAAGGATTGACAGAAATCTCCAATTATACCTTTAATCGTTTATGAGGGGGAAGAAGTAACGTTGGTATTCTTTATGGCCAGCAATTAATGAACCATTGTTATTCACTGCTAAAGAACTTTGTAGCGTAGTGTGAACGATTGGTACCTTCAGCGAAAGGCCGATATTGAATTCAGAACTATCGTCGTCGAAGGTGAGGGTAACATTAGCCACAAGCGCAGGCGCAAGAGAGAGACGGAGAGAGACCGCGCGCGTCTTCAGCGAGCGACGCGGCACTGGTCACTCTGAAATAAATCGTCGCAATAAATGTGAAAATATAAAATGAGATTCGAACAACGGATTTCGACACATTCGAAAGAGCATTAAAAGCTCTATCAGAATCAAAAATAATCTCGGACAAAAACAAGAACTTTTCTATTAGATCGATCATTTATATGACGTGCAATTGAGAAAAATTGCATGGTCATCGATAAATGAGGGCCTATAACTGTATAAAGGAACAAGATTTGGGAAGAGTGACTAGGTACATTCGAAAGAGCATTAAAAGCTCTATCAGAATCAAAAATAATCTCGGACAAAAACAAGAACTTTTCTATTAGATCGAATTTTTATATGCAGTGCAATTGAGAAAAAATAGACGTGCTGACACGTAGAGGCGATGGAAGAAAGAAATCGCTCGTTGAACTATGGAAATCCTATTACTGGTTCGAAGTGGCAGCCGCTGTCGTTTCTCAGCAGAATCGTCGGTCTCTGTCGTTGAGGTGAAGGCAACATCTGGAATGTTAAATATAATGATGATCACGACGAAAGCATACTACATAAGTAATGCAAGTTTTGTATAGCTTGAATTAAGTTTTGTGCTACTTCAACTGATAGCTTATCGTGGAAAAAATCAGAGATGTGCAGTCTATTTGTGGACGCGTGCACTCAGCAGTTCGTGGTCTAACTGTTTTTGTTGCTCATAACAGGCTGAGGTGAGGGAAATAAAATTTGATTCGTGTGCAATGTGTAATGAGCCAACGTGCTAAGTATCTGAAGGCTGCAGTGCTGTTGCTGATGTTATTAGGTGAACTATGTCAAAATCTGAGCAGTGGCGGCTCATCAGCAAGTCTTTTGCAGAACACGTCTTCTGCGCGTGGGAGATGGCGCTAAAAATTCCACCTCAACCTCCCAAATCTTGGATTCCTCCACCGAAGCTCACCTGTTGGCCTCGTAAGGAACTGAACGCGTTCAAGCGGTACTTCGAAGGCTGCTGGCTTTCACTGCCGTTGCACAGGTGGAACCACTACGACTCAGATCTGCGCACAACAAATGCGGCGGAAGCATATCACTCAGTGCTAGCAAGGCGCGTTTTTCGAAATTCATCTACCACAGTCCTCTCTGAGTATTGCCTGTTAAGCTGCAATTTTGCCAACGAAGCAATAATGTAGAAATTTTTAAGGCAGTGGCGTGCTCCTCGCAATCCTACGATCAGCGCATATTTGGCCTTCCTTCACTCCCGTCATTCAGAGTATTTAACGCGCATACAGCAATTGACAGAGGGCGCGAAGACAAAACCAAGAAATCCGAAATATGTCCGGCTCAACTATCGCCTTCTGAAATACATGCAAAAATACCAAGTTAGTTTTGTCTTATGCATTATTTTTGTGCATTTATGACATTGTTCTTAACGGAGAGCTGAATGAGATTACCCATACCTACCGATAATGGGCATTGCAGATTCGCTTGATGGTAAAGAAACCAACCGACGCACTGAATGCATGGTTGATTGCATTGCCATACCTTGATCGCATGCAATACTTGCTTTCCGACACGGACCCGTCAGGGCTGAAGAGCAAAAACGCAACTCGAAGGCGGCATGCTCCTCAGCGGAAATGTTGCATTTCGCTTGGAAGGCAACCGCAAGTGCTTGCAAAGCAGGAAACCTTCAATGCAAGCAGCCATTTGAAGTGCGCAATTGCAACCAAAGAAGCCAGATCACATGAAGATGTGGAGGGGGTCGAAAAAAAATGGGGGCTACCAAGACCATTCGTTTCGAGCCGCCTAGTCTAGAATGGTTGAACAACGTATGGAAGAAGCACTGCCTCACGTACAAGGTAGCCGTCCTGCATACACCGACTCGTGCTCGTTCCTAGTCAATCAGAAGCCGGACAAATGGGCGACGGTTTCAGTCAGAGGCAATGGCAACTGTCTTTACAGGTCAGTATCACAGCAAACAAATTATCGCATTAGAAGCCCTCCAAAAGCGAAAACTGTCGCAACAAAATTTGCACATTGCACATTGCAACCTATTAGTTTAGTCCACTAACAGCAGAACGGAAGCTTGCTAACTGCATAAGGCATGTGCAGTACTAGGTGTTCAGAAATGGGCAGCCTATTTTTGCACAGCGCCATTAGGACGCTAAGGACTTTCCAAGCACCCCTACTTCTGCAAGAAAGGCTTCTAACAAAGAAATGTGGCATTGGCATTAGGTGGCGTGCAATTCATTTTGGTGTTTCAGAGCACTCACTTATTGCATCACGCGAAGGGAAAACTATCACCAGGAAATGCGGTCGGTTCTCATCGCCTTTACCGTATCGAAGAACACTGAGCCTTGGATAGGTATTCCTTTGAATGTTACAAAATAATTCATTACTTCAGAGGAATTCACAATCGATGCGCTAAAAGTGTGCCAGTACCGTTATAACCTTGTAGCAACCTGTAACATCCAGCAGTTAAGATCGGCAGAGTGTGAGTAGATTTCAGGGATGTTCATGAACACGGCCACATATAACAGTGTAGACAAAATGTTGCAATGGAAGCGGGACATAGCTCTCAACGCTGCGGACACTCTGCGTTGGGGAGACGACGTCGACCTAATGGCTGCAGCGCTTTGCTTCGACCTGAACATCTACGTGTACACTGAGATGAATGGAATCTGGCAAGGATACTTCGAAGAAATAGCTACATCCGGCTCGGCAGGCTACATTTTCTACATTATCGTCAAACATAGACTGCACATCTCTGATTTTTTCCACGATAAGCTATCAGTTGAAGTAGCACCACACTCACCGAAATTTAAGAAAGAGAAAAAATTATATCTTTAATGTTATTATTTCAAGCTATACAAAACTTGCATTACTTATGTAGTATGCTTTCGTCGTGATCATCATTATATTTAACATTCCAGATGTTGCCTTCACCTCAACGACAGAGACCGACGATTCTGCTGAGAAACGACAGCGGCTGCCACTTCGAACCAGTAATAGGATTTCCATTGTTCAACGAGCGATTTCTTTCTTCCATCGCCTCTACGTGTCAGCACGTCTATTTTTTCTCAATTGCACTGCATATAAAAATTCGATCTAATAGAAAAGTTCTTGTTTTTGTCCGGGATTATTTTTGATTCTGATAGAGCTTTTAATGCTCTTTCGAATGTACCTAGTCACTCTCCCCAAATCTTGTTCCTTTATACAGTTATAGGCCCTCATTTATCGATGACCATGCAATTTCTCTCAATTCCACGTCATATAAATGATCGATCTAATAGAAAAGTTCTTGTTTTTGTCCGAGATTATTTTTGATTCTGATAGAGCTTTTAATGCTCTTTCGAATGTACCTAGTCACTCTCCCCAAATCTTGTTCCTTTATACAGTTATAGGCCCTCATTTATCGATGACCATGCAATTTCTCTCAATTGCAGGTCATATAAATGATCGATCTAATAGAAAAGTTCTTGTTTTTGTCCGAGATTATTTTTGATTCTGATAGAGCTTTTAAGGCTCTTTCGAATGTACCTAGTCACTCTCCCCAAATCTTGTTCCTTTATACAGTTATAGGCCCTCATTTATCGATGACCATGCAATTTTTCTCAATTGCACGTCATATAAATGATCGATCTAATAGAAAAGTTCTTGTTTTTTTCCGAGATTATTTTTGATTCTGATAGAGCTTTTAATGCTCTTTCGAATGTACCTAGTCACTCTCCCCAAATCTTGTTCCTTTATACAGTTATAGGCCCTCATTTATCGACGACCATGCAATTTTTCTCAATTGCACGTCATATAAATGGTCGATCTAATAGAAAAGTTCTAGTTTTTGTCCGAGGTTATTTTTGATTGTGATAGAGCTTTTAATGCTCTTTCGAATGTACCTAGTCACTCTTCCCAAATCTTGTTCCTTTATACAGTTATACGCCCTCATTTATCGATGACTATGCAATTTTTCTCAATTGCACTGCATATAAAAATTCGATCTAATAGAAAAGTTCTTGTTTTTGTCCGAGATTATTTTTGATTCTGATAGAGCTTTTAATGCTCTTTCGAATGTACCTAGTCACTCTTCCCAAATCTTGTTCCTTTATACAGTTATAGGCCATGATTTATCGATGACCATGCAATTTTCCTCAATTGCACGTCATATAAAAATTCGATCTTATAGAAGAGTTCTTGTTTTTGTCTGAGATTATTTTTGATTCTGATAGAGCTTTTAATGCTCTTTCGAATGTGTCGAAATGCGTTGTTCGAGTCTCATTTCCTTACTGTATATTTTCACATTTATTGCGACGATTTATTTCAGAGTGACCAGTGCCGCGTCGCTCGCTGAAGACGCGCGCTGTCTCCCTCCGTCTCGCTGGAGACGCGCGCGGTCTCTCTCCGTCTCTTTTTGGCTAAGTGCGCCGACCCCCAATTTGGATGCGGTTTCGAACATTGTACTCAACGTGTGATGAGTAAGGTGAAGATAGCTGTGCGGTGCTGCGCGAAGACCGAGTATCTGCGCGCAGCATCGCCGCAAGTGGTGCTACGCGCAGTATCAACTGGTGGGGAGGACATCTCGGCTCCTGATGGACGTGTTTTGATACGGTTTTAAATGGCTGACTCCGCTTGACGTGGGAGGGAGCGTGATGCGAAAGGGAAATGGCGTGCGCGGAGTACAGCCGCGCGCGCGCCGCCGCACGCGCTTTTTAACTGTCCATCAGATATTTCGGCTCCAAATGGACCAATTTCGATGCGATCTTTTTTAATCGATCAAGTAGGATTAGTAGACAACTGTGATATGTATAGCTTCGTGCAAAAGGCAGCTAGTCTACTATGTACAGAACATCACTAAATTATTTTGTCACTTCCGACGATATCTTTCGTTAAAATTTTAATTTTTCTTTTATTTTTTTTAATCTTTCGTTATCAATGATCTTCAGTCACCTATAGTTTTTGGATATGTTTCGAATTTTAGATCTCCTTAAATCTCAAAAATATTGAAATTCCATAGCTAAGATTGAATTCATATATCTTCTCTGAGATTTATTCAGTTTTTCTGCTTGTTTTTATTTTACTCTCTCTAGCATTTGTGACTCATTGGGGTGGGTTGCGGTTTGGAAAAGTAAAGGGGAATAGCGAAATAGGCCCCGCGAAGGTACCGTTCCACTGAAATGGAATTTCAGTCTCCATTAACTCGAGTTTGAATGAGTCGGTTCTCTTCAAGCTTTCAGGACCTTTGGAGACATTGTATTGCAAGTGGATTTTCACCTTATCATAACCTCAGTGGATTTTTTAATCTTCACGCGACCGACCTGCAAGCAGGAGAGGCCGACCTAAATCATAATGAATGCTGTGTTCATTTAATTTGAACTTACTCCCGAAAAGTTATCCGGTGGGGGGGGGGGGCTTGGGGGCGTTATAGGTCAAGAATGAGTCGGCGGATTTTCGCATACATATACTCATTCGATAGGCAATGAAGAGTTAATCCAATTTACCGAACTAAAAGTAATTTCACCGTGTTGTGGTATTTGCAATATGCTATTACCACCCCTAACTATAGGACCTCAAAAAGCGGGGATGATTTCTTGGCACTCGACGATGGTAGAGTATTGAAAACAACTCCGCTGAAATTGCAATAACGAATAGTATCCGATAGTTTATCACATGACCGAAAATGGTACACGCCCCGTACCCGAATCGTTCCACCAGAATTCCCGAAATCACGATTTTGCCGCTTTCGACGACCCCATATCTCTGCACGGGTTGAAGTTGGCACAATGGTGCTTCTGATGTTTTGATGAGAACTCGGCGAGGTTACTTGAATGGAAGTTGAAAATTTCAAATTTCTTCAAAATTCACAGAGTTCTGGAATCCGCAAAATCGCATTTTTTCGATGCGAAGAAGACCCCCTGACGATATTTTTACAAAATGTTTTTGGCTTCGATTTTATTCATTCTCATTTCAAATGAAAGATCCTGATGAGTGCATTCCGACGATATAAAAAGTTCGAAAATTTGTTCAAAATTTCGAACATTTAGAAGCCTTTAACGTTCTAAAAAGTTGGAACTTAAGAAGGCTGTAGTTGAGTTAGAATTGCATCGATCTGGCTCCAGTATAGTCTATTAGATTCAGAACTAAATTCTCTTTTGAATTGTGTTCGAATTTTTTTGAAATTTTGCATGCTGAAATTTTTTTGAAATTTTTTTTTTCAGTATCGACGGATTCTTTTCTTTTTTTTTTGCAAAAAATACAGCTCCTTTCAGCGATCACTTCTATTCACCACATAGTTGTAGTTTTTCAATCACTTACTTACTTATAGCCCTTCAAAATTTTAAATGTAAACTTTTTGTCAGCCATAATTTTTCTAATTTTTTTGTTCTATACATATCAAATATCACCAGCACACACGATTTGAGCAAAAAATTGCTAATTTTTCGGATAGAATATGTTGTTGATTGCTTTGGTCTTTTGCCTGGCTCAATCGCGATAAGAATAGATACATATAAAAGCCTACAACGAAAGCGTTAAAATGATGCTTTCACCTTTTTGGAAATCCTCACAATGAGCACAGAAACATGAGTGTTTAAATTTTTTAAACCAACTCGCTGTCCTTTTTGAATTAAGTGTGAGGAAATGTTACCGATCATTAGTGGCTTGTAGTTGCCGCTAATTTACCACAGGAGTGTTTTCGCGTCGCTTAACTACAGATTACGGTAGCTTATGGTGTCTCGCGATAGACGCCAACTCCTACGGTCACGTCCTTTGCCCGCCTTATAGCTTTGATGGCACTGCAGTGTATTCTACCGGATGCTTCGGTAGATCACTTCGGAACCTCAGGGCAGTTTATGGTGTCCCGCTTAAATAACAAACGCCAAATGGTCACATTCCATTGTTGCGCTGAATTGTGGGATCATCGTTTAAGTTCCACAATTCAGTTTAACAGGCATTAAAACTGAAGAGATATTTTAAATCGCTTCATGTGAATGATGCACTCAGTAAACACTCATTGTTTTTTTTGAACGGTTGTTTAGCGCGAATTTCAGCGCTTCCATTTTGCGCTTTACGATCCCCTGAAACTGTTTATGGCTTGCCACGATGGATCGAAGGAGGGATGGCTTGCCACGATGGATCGAAGGAGGGAAGTTCGCGCCCTCTTTCTCATGTTTATCCACCTGTCACTGTTATCCATCCTAGGTCTCGTAGATTGTTGCATGCGCATAACTGATAGCTTCTTTTCAATTTCATGATATGCTTCCATTCCATTCGTGTGTTCGTGGCATGAATTTCGTTGAAGCGACGAAGCCGCCAGGTACCTTTGAAATCTGCTTTTAGTCGCTCGCGTGGAATATTAAGCGAAACACGTGAGCTGTTGAAGAATGGAAGCTGCGTTCTGTTGAATATTATCGAAGGTAGCGAAGGCGTTGGTGGAGTGAAGCTGCGATCTTGCTTTCGATATTCCGCCAGCGTTTAAATGTTATTTATTCCCGAGGTTATAAAATCTCAGAAAAATTTCCTAGCCGTTTAAATTTCGTTGCTATTATTTTCGAGAATCCCCTCATTTCCTTCATCATATTACTCACCTGTTGAGAGCGACGCCCAGGGAGAGAATCAGAGAAAGAGAGGTTGGCCTCGCGTGAACTCGACTGCCATCGTGCACCCTTACCCATGATAATTCGATTTTCATGAACTAAATGGAACTAAAGAAGTAAGTAAATTGGAGGTAATAGGAAAAAAGATAAATGAAAGAGTTAATGTAATACGCTGGTTTATTATATGTGGATCTATTATATATAGAACATCTAATATATATAGAACATCACTAACTTATTTTGCCATTTCCGATGATATCTTTCGCTAAAATTGAAATTTTTTCAATTTCTCTTTTTTAATCTTTCGGTATTCACGACCTTCACACACCTATAGTTTTCGGATACGCTTCGAATTTTAAATTTCCTTAAATTTCAAAAATACTGAAATTTCATAGTTAACACTGAAATGCTATATTTCTTTTGAGATTTATTCGTTTTTTCTAATTCTTTTTTTATTCTACTCCTTCTAGCATTAGTTTCTCGTAGGGGTGGGCCAGAAGTTGTAAAATTGAACGGCGATAGTTAAATAAACCCCGTGAAGGTACCATTCCCACTGAAATGAAACTTCAGTCTCGAATAACTGGAGTTTGAGTAAATCAATTTCTCTCAGTATTTCAGGACCTTTGGAGACTTAATATTGGAAGTGGATTTTAACCTTAATGTTTAATTTTAACTTACTTTCGAAAAGTTATTCGCTGGGGAGTGGGCGGGTTTGGGATTGTGTTATGGAGCCAGAATAGGTCTGCGGATTTTCCCATACATAAACTCATTCGATAGACAATCAAAAACTACTAAGATGAGTAGTAAATTTTACCGAGCTAAAGGTAATTTCACCGTGTTGTGGTACTTGAAATATGCAATTACCACTCTTAACTACGGGGCCTAAAATTGCGGGGGCCCCTTTGTCGGCACTCGGTGATCGTAGAAAGTCGAAAATAACTCTGCTGAGCTTGCAATAACGAATAGTATCCGAAAATATATCACAAGACCCAAAATGGTACTCACCCCCTACCCGAATCGTTCCACCAGAATTCCCAAAATCACGATTTTGCCGTTTTCGACGACCCCGTATCTCAGCACGGGTTCAAGTTACCACAATCCGACTTTTGATGTTTGATGAGAACTGGGCGAGCTTACTTGAATGGAAGTTGAAAATTTCAAATTCCTTCAAAATTCACGTGTTGTGGAACGCGCAAAATCGCGTTTTTCCGATGATGAGGATACCCCCTGACGATATTTTTAGAAAAATTTTTTGGCCCCGATTTCATTCATGCTTATATCAAATGAAAGATCTCAATGAGTGAGTTTCGATGGTATGAAAAGTTTAGAATTTTTTCAAAATTTCAAACACTTAGAAGCCATCAAAGTTGAGAAAAGTTGATAATTAAGTAAGCTGTAAGTGAGTTAGAATTGCATCAATTTCTATCGAGTTTAATTTATTGGATTGAAAATTAAATTCTCTTTTAGATGGTACTGAAATTTTTCTGAAATTTTAAACGCTGAAATTTTTTTGAAATTTCATTTTTCACTATCAACGAATTTTTTTTGATTTTTTTTTGCAAAATGTGCAGGTACTCACAGCGATCACTGCTATGTATTATTTAGTATTATTTCTTCAATCACTTGCCTGCTTATAGCCCTTTAAAGTTTTGCACGTAAACTTTTTCGTTAGCCATATTTTTTCTAACTTCTTTCCTCTATACATCTTAGATATCACTAACACCCACGATTTGAGCAAAAAATCGCTCACTTTTCGGGTAGAATATCTTTTCGATTGCTTCAGTCTTCTGCTTAGCTCAATCTCGATGAGAATAGATGCATATGAAAGTTTTCAACTAGAGCGTTAAAATGATGCATTCACGTTTTCGAAATTCGCACAATGAGCAGAGAAACAGGACTGCTTAAATCTTTTAAACTGAGTCGCTCTCATTTTCGGATTAAGTGTAATCGAATATTAGCGATCATTAGTTACTCGTGGCTGCCTCAAATATGCCGCAGGAGTGTTTTCGCGTTGCTTAACTATAGATTACGATAGTTTATGGTGTCTCGCGATAGACGCCATCTCCTAAGGTCACACATCCTTTGCTCTCATTTTTTAATTCCTGGCTCATAGCTTTGCTTGCATTGCCATGTATTCTACCGAATAATTCGGTAGATCACTTCGGAACCTCACCTCTTTTTATGGTGTCTCGCGATAGACGCTGTAAACAAGAAACGCCGTATGGTGATATTCCATTGTTCCGCTGAATTATGGGATCATCGTTTAAGAAAAGTGATTAGATTTTCACTTCTGTAATTCAGTTTTCTATTCATAAAAACTGAAGAGATATTTATAACCATTTGATGTGAATGACGAACTCAGTAAACAATAATCGTTTTTTCGAACGGTTGTTTAGCGCCAAGTCCACCGCTTCCATTTTGCACTTTTCGATCCCCTCAAGCCGTTTATCGCCTCTCGCGGTGGATCGAAAGAGCAAAGTTCGCGCCCTCCTTTGCATGTTTATCCGCCAATCACAGTTATCCCGTCCCATAGATTGTTGCGTATACATTATTGAACGCTTATTTTCATTTTCATGCTATGCTTCAGTTCCATTTGTATGTTCGTGTCATGAATTTCGTTGAAGCGACGAAGCCGCCAGGTTAGCTTCGAATTCTGCTTGCTGCTTCGAATTCGTGTGGAATTCGAATTCCTTCGAAATTCGAATTCTTTTGAATTCGAATTCCTTCGAATTCAGTTCGTGTGGAATATTAAGCGAGAAAGCATAGCTGTTGGAGCAGGGAAGGTGCGATTTTGCTTCTGCGAAGCGGCGAAGACAGCAAATTCGTTTTCTATGGAATATTCTGCGAAGCTGGTGAATCGTTATCCTTTTCGATATTCCGTCCGCGTTACGCGGCGAAGAGACGAGGTCAGGTTTCAGACTTTCTTTTACATCTTTCGTTAGAATGTTCTGTGAAGTAAGTGAGCTCGTGGAGCAGCGAAGCTGCGGTTTCCTTTCACGCACCAGGCTAAGTTCGATTCGAGGTTCCATCGAAGCGGCGATGCCGCGAGGTTGGACTTTAAAGTTCTTTTAAGAATTTCTGCGGAATATTCCGCGAAGCAGCCGAGGAGTTAAAGAAGGGAAGCTGCTTCTGTTGAATATTATCGCAGATGGCGAAGCTGTTAAAGCAGGGAAACTGCGATGGCGCTCCTCGTATTTGTTCGACAATCTAAGGTTGTTCATTTTTCATCTCATTCATTTTCGTCGAAGCGGCGAAGTTAGCTTTGAAAGTTTGTTTCAGATTTTTCTGTGGAATATTCTGCGAAGTAGCTGAGCTCGTGGAGCAGCGAAGCTGCGATCGAGGTTCCGCGAAGTGCCTGAGTTCGGTTCTAGATTTCGCCGAAGGTGCGAAGCCGCGAAATCTACTTAAAGAATTTCTCTGCAATATTGAGTGAACCTGTTGAAGCAGTGGAGCTGCGATTTTGCCTCCCATGTTCCTTCGACACTGCAAGGTTGTTTATTCTCGACCTCAATCATTTCGATCGAAGCGGCGAAGCCGCGAGGGTAGCCTTGGAAATTTCTTACAGATTTTTTTTGTGTCCTGCGAAGCGGAGAACTCGCTCGTTTTTTTGATGTCTGTTTTTCATACTGTGCTTCAACTCCATTCGTATGATCGTGTAATGAAATTCGTTGAAGCGGCGAAGCTGCCAGGTTAACTTTGAAATCTGCTTTCAGTCGTTTTGTGGAATATTAATCGAAACAGCATAGCTGTTGGAGCAGCGAAGCTCCGATTTTGCTTCTGCCAAGCTTCGAAGCAGCCAAATTCGTTTTGTGCGGAATATTCTGCTAAGCTGGTGAATCGTTATCCTTTTCGATATTCCGCCTGCGTTACGCGGTGAAGAGACGAGGTCAGGTTTCAAACTTTCCTTCACATCTTTCTTTAGAATGTTCTGTGAAGTAGGTGAGCTCGTGGAGCAGCGAAGCTGCGGTTTCCTTTCACGTACCAGGCTGAGTTCGATTCCAGATGCCATCGAAGCGGCGAAGCCGCGAGGCTGGATTTTAAAGTTTCTTTAAGAACTTCTGTGCAATATTCTGCGAAGCAGCCGAGCAGTCAAAGAAGAGAAGCTGCGTTCTGTTGAATATTATCGCAGATGGCAAAGCTGTTGAAGCAGCGAAGCTGCGATCGTGGTTCCGCGTAGCGGCCTCACCTCGGTTCCAGATTTCGCCGATGCGGCGAAGCCGCGAGGTTAGCTTTGAAAGCTTCTTACAGATTTTTCTAATGCTGAGAAGCAGCGGGGTTCGTTTATCTGCAAAGGAGGCAAGTTTTTGGAGCAGCAAAGCTGCGATCTCACTTTGGATATTCCGCCTGCGCTAAAATATTATTCATTCCCGAAGTTACGTATTTCGAGGAATGTTCGTAAGTGTTTCAATTTCTCTTCCATTATTTTGAAAAAACCCTCTCATCTCTTTCGTAATGTTCTGTCGTGTGAGAGGGACGCCTAGCAAGAGCTGTCGCTCTCGATATTCCGCCTGCGTTAAGCGACAGAGTCGCGAGGTTAGCTTTGAACGTTTCCCACAGTTTTTCCTCTAGAATGTTCTGCGAAGGGCAGCGAAGCTGCGATCTCACTTTGAATATTCTGCCTGCGTTAAAATTTATTCATTCTCGACGTTACAATATTTCGGAGAAATAGGTAACTGTTTAAACTTCTTTGCTACTATTTTCAAGAATCCCTTCATCTTTTTCATCATGTTACTCGCGTGTGAGAGGGACGCTTAACGAGACAATCAGAGAAAGAGAGGCTGGCATCGCGCCATTTCATCATGCACCCCTACCCATAATAATTCGATTTTCATGAATTGAATTGAATGAAAAGAGTAAAGTAATCTGAAGTAATAGAAAAAAGGATATAAAGTAATAAATAAAAGAGTTAATGTAATACGCTAGTCTATTATATATAGAACATCACTAAAATATTTTCACATGTCGCGCAATAACTTTCGATGAAATTTAAATTTTTCTTTTATTTTTTTCCATCCTACTCGCTTCATCAAATTACAAGTCGAGTTCGTTCATGAATGAAATTGGATTTTAAATTTTCCTTAAATTTCAAAAGTACCCAAATTTCATAGTTAACACTGAAATGTTATATCTTCTTTCAGATTTATTCGCTTTTTCCAATTCTTTTTTTATTCTACTCCTTCTAGCATTTGTAGCTCGCCGGGTGGGTCCCGGTTTGCAAAAGTAACGGTGGATAGTGAAATAAACCCCGTGAAAGTACCATTCCCACTGAAATGAAATTTCAATCTCGAATAACTCGAGTTTGAATGAGTCAATTTTGTTCAAACTTTCATTGCCTTTGGAGACTTCATATTCGAAGTGGATTTTACTCTTACTACTTAATTTTAACTTACTTTCGAAAAGCTATTCGGTGGGGAGGGGCCGGTTTGGGGTTGTGCTATAGATCGAGAATGAATCGGCGGATTTTCGCACACATGTACTCGTTCGATAGACAATCGAAAGTTATGAACAAGGGTACTCCAATTTATTAAACTGAAAGTAATTTCACCGTGTTGTGGTACTTGAAATATGCAATTACCGCTCTTAGCTATGGGGCCTAAAATTGCGGGGCCGATTTCTCGGCACTCGATTATCGCAGGGAGTTGAAATCAACTCCAGTGACCTTGGAATAGCGAGTAGTACCCGAAAATATATCACATGACCCAAAATGGTACTCGCCCCCTACCCGAATCCTTCCACCAGAATTCCCAAAATCATGATTTTGCCGTTTTCGACGACCCCGTATCTCGGCGCGGGTTGAAGTGGCACAATGGGGCTTTTGATGCTTTTTTTGACGCTTACTTGAATGGAAGTTGAAATTTCAAATTCCTTTAAAATTCACCGTGTTGTGGAACCCGCAAAATTGCGTCATATCAAGTGAAAGATCTCAGTAAGTGAGCTTCGATGATATGAAAAGTTTTAAAATTTTTTCAAAATTTCAAACACCTAGAAGCCTTTAAAGTTGAGAAAAGTTGAAAATTAAGTAAGCTGTAAGTGAGTTAGAATTGCATCAATTTCTATCGAGTTTAATTTATTGGATTGAAAATTAAATTCTCTTTTAGATGGTACTGAAATTTTTCTGAAATTTTAAACGCTGAAATTTTTTTGAAATTTCATTTTTCACTATCAACGAATTTTTTTGATTTTTTTTTGCAAAATGTGCAGGTACTCACAGCGATCACTGCTATGTATTATTTAGTATTATTTCTTCAATCACTTACCTGCTTATAGCCCTTTAAAGTTTTGCACGTAAACTTTTTCGTTAGCCATATTTTTTCTAACTTCTTTCCTCTATACATCTTAGATATCACTAACACCCACGATTTGAGCAAAAAATCGCTCACTTTTCGGGTAGAATATCTTTTCGATTGCTTCAGTCTTCTGCTTAGCTCAATCTCGATGAGAATAGATGCATATGAAAGTTTTCAACTAGAGCGTTAAAATGATGCATTCACGTTTTCGAAATTCGCACAATGAGCAGAGAAACAGGACTGCTTAAATCTTTTAAACTGAGTCGCTCTCATTTTCGGATTAAGTGTAATCGAATATTAGCGATCATTAGTTACTCGTGGCTGCCTCAAATATGCCGCAGGAGTGTTTTCGCGTTGCTTAACTATAGATTACGATAGTTTATGGTGTCTCGCGATAGACGCCATCCCCTAAGGTCACACATCCTTTGCTCTCATTTTTTAATTCCTGGCTCATAGCTTTGCTTGCATTGCCATGTATTCTACCGAATAATTCGGTAGATCACTTCGGAACCTCACCTCTTTTTATGGTGTCTCGCGATAGACGCTGTAAACAAGAAACGCCGTATGGTGATATTCCATGGTTCCGCTGAATTATGGGATCATCGTTTAAGAAAAGTGATTAGATTTTCACTTCTGTAATTCAGTTTTCTATTCATAAAAACTGAAGAGATATTTATAACCATTTGATGTGAATGACGAACTCAGTAAACAATAATCGTTTTTTCGAACGGTTGTTTAGCGCCAAGTCCACCGCTTCCATTTTGCACTTTTCGATCCCCTCAAGCCGTTTATCGCCTCTCGCGGTGGATCGAAAGAGCAAAGTTCGCGCCCTCCTTTGCATGTTTATCCGCCAATCACAGTTATCCCGTCCCATAGATTGTTGCGTATACATTATTGAACGCTTATTTTCATTTTCATGCTATGCTTCAGTTCCATTTGTATGTTCGTGTCATGAATTTCGTTGAAGCGACGAAGCCGCCAGGTTAGCTTCGAATTCTGCTTGCTGCTTCGAATTCGTGTGGAATTCGAATTCCTTCGAAATTCGAATTCTTTTGAATTCGAATTCCTTCGAATTCAGTTCGTGTGGAATATTAAGCGAGAAAGCATAGCTGTTGGAGCAGGGAAGGTGCGATTTTGCTTCTGCGAAGCGGCGAAGACAGCAAATTCGTTTTCTATGGAATATTCTGCGAAGCTGGTGAATCGTTATCCTTTTCGATATTCCGTCCGCGTTACGCGGCGAAGAGACGAGGTCAGGTTTCAGACTTTCTTTTACATCTTTCGTTAGAATGTTCTGTGAAGTAAGTGAGCTCGTGGAGCAGCGAAGCTGCGGTTTCCTTTCACGCACCAGGCTAAGTTCGATTCGAGGTTCCATCGAAGCGGCGATGCCGCGAGGTTGGACTTTAAAGTTCTTTTAAGAATTTCTGCGGAATATTCCGCGAAGCAGCCGAGGAGTTAAAGAAGGGAAGCTGCTTCTGTTGAATATTATCGCAGATGGCGAAGCTGTTAAAGCAGGGAAACTGCGATGGCGCTCCTCGTATTTGTTCGACAATCTAAGGTTGTTCATTTTTCATCTCATTCATTTTCGTCGAAGCGGCGAAGTTAGCTTTGAAAGTTTGTTTCAGATTTTTCTGTGGAATATTCTGCGAAGTAGCTGAGCTCGTGGAGCAGCGAAGCTGCGATCGAGGTTCCGCGAAGTGCCTGAGTTCGGTTCTAGATTTCGCCGAAGGTGCGAAGCCGCGAAATCTACTTAAAGAATTTCTCTGCAATATTGAGTGAACCTGTTGAAGCAGTGGAGCTGCGATTTTGCCTCCCATGTTCCTTCGACACTGCAAGGTTGTTTATTCTCGACCTCAATCATTTCGATCGAAGCGGCGAAGCCGCGAGGGTAGCCTTGGAAATTTCTTACAGATTTTTTTGTGTCCTGCGAAGCGGAGAACTCGCTCGTTTTTTTGATGTCTGTTTTTCATACTGTGCTTCAACTCCATTCGTATGATCGTGTAATGAAATTCGTTGAAGCGGCGAAGCTGCCAGGTTAACTTTGAAATCTGCTTTCAGTCGTTTTGTGGAATATTAATCGAAACAGCATAGCTGTTGGAGCAGCGAAGCTCCGATTTTGCTTCTGCCAAGCTTCGAAGCAGCCAAATTCGTTTTGTGCGGAATATTCTGCTAAGCTGGTGAATCGTTATCCTTTTCGATATTCCGCCTGCGTTACGCGGTGAAGAGACGAGGTCAGGTTTCAAACTTTCCTTCACATCTTTCTTTAGAATGTTCTGTGAAGTAGGTGAGCTCGTGGAGCAGCGAAGCTGCGGTTTCCTTTCACGTACCAGGCTGAGTTCGATTCCAGATGCCATCGAAGCGGCGAAGCCGCGAGGCTGGATTTTAAAGTTTCTTTAAGAACTTCTGTGCAATATTCTGCGAAGCAGCCGAGCAGTCAAAGAAGAGAAGCTGCGTTCTGTTGAATATTATCGCAGATGGCAAAGCTGTTGAAGCAGCGAAGCTGCGATCGTGGTTCCGCGTAGCGGCCTCACCTCGGTTCCAGATTTCGCCGATGCGGCGAAGCCGCGAGGTTAGCTTTGAAAGCTTCTTACAGATTTTTCTAATGCTGAGAAGCAGCGGGGTTCGTTTATCTGCAAAGGAGGCAAGTTTTGGAGCAGCAAAGCTGCGATCTCACTTTGGATATTCCGCCTGCGCTAAAATATTATTCATTCCCGAAGTTACGTATTTCGAGGAATGTTCGTAAGTGTTTCAATTTCTCTTCCATTATTTTGAAAAAACCCTCTCATCTCTTTCGTAATGTTCTGTCGTGTGAGAGGGACGCCTAGCAAGAGCTGTCGCTCTCGATATTCCGCCTGCGTTAAGCGACAGAGTCGCGAGGTTAGCTTTGAACGTTTCCCACAGTTTTTCCTCTAGAATGTTCTGCGAAGGGCAGCGAAGCTGCGATCTCACTTTGAATATTCTGCCTGCGTTAAAATTTATTCATTCTCGACGTTACAATATTTCGGAGAAATAGGTAACTGTTTAAACTTCTTTGCTACTATTTTCAAGAATCCCTTCATCTTTTTCATCATGTTACTCGCGTGTGAGAGGGACGCTTAACGAGACAATCAGAGAAAGAGAGGCTGGCATCGCGCCATTTCATCATGCACCCCTACCCATAATAATTCGATTTTCATGAATTGAATTGAATGAAAAGAGTAAAGTAATCTGAAGTAATAGAAAAAAGGATATAAAGTAATAAATAAAAGAGTTAATGTAATACGCTAGTCTATTATATATAGAACATCACTAAAATATTTTCACATGTCGCGCAATAACTTTCGATGAAATTTAAATTTTTCTTTTATTTTTTTCCATCCTACTCGCTTCATCAAATTACAAGTCGAGTTCGTTCATGAATGAAATTGGATTTTAAATTTTCCTTAAATTTCAAAAGTACCCAAATTTCATAGTTAACACTGAAATGTTATATCTTCTTTCAGATTTATTCGCTTTTTCCAATTCTTTTTTTATTCTACTCCTTCTAGCATTTGTAGCTCGCCGGGTGGGTCCCGGTTTGCAAAAGTAACGGTGGATAGTGAAATAAACCCCGTGAAAGTACCATTCCCACTGAAATGAAATTTCAATCTCGAATAACTCGAGTTTGAATGAGTCAATTTTGTTCAAACTTTCATTGCCTTTGGAGACTTCATATTCGAAGTGGATTTTACTCTTACTACTTAATTTTAACTTACTTTCGAAAAGCTATTCGGTGGGGAGGGGCCGGTTTGGGGTTGTGCTATAGATCGAGAATGAATCGGCGGATTTTCGCACACATGTACTCGTTCGATAGACAATCGAAAGTTATGAACAAGGGTACTCCAATTTATTAAACTGAAAGTAATTTCACCGTGTTGTGGTACTTGAAATATGCAATTACCGCTCTTAGCTATGGGGCCTAAAATTGCGGGGCCGATTTCTCGGCACTCGATTATCGCAGGGAGTTGAAATCAACTCCAGTGACCTTGGAATAGCGAGTAGTACCCGAAAATATATCACATGACCCAAAATGGTACTCGCCCCCTACCCGAATCCTTCCACCAGAATTCCCAAAATCATGATTTTGCCGTTTTCGACGACCCCGTATCTCGGCGCGGGTTGAAGTGGCACAATGGGGCTTTTGATGCTTTTTTTGACGCTTACTTGAATGGAAGTTGAAATTTCAAATTCCTTTAAAATTCACCGTGTTGTGGAACCCGCAAAATTGCGTCATATCAAGTGAAAGATCTCAGTAAGTGAGCTTCGATGATATGAAAAGTTTTAAAATTTTTTCAAAATTTCAAACACCTAGAAGCCTTTAAAGTTGAGAAAAGTTGAAAATTAAGTAAGCTGTAAGTGAGTTAGAATTGCATCAATTTCTATCGAGTTTAATTTATTGGATTGAAAATTAAATTCTCTTTTAGATGGTACTGAAATTTTTCTGAAATTTTAAACGCTGAAATTTTTTGAAATTTCATTTTTCACTATCAACGAATTTTTTTGATTTTTTTTTGCAAAATGTGCAGGTACTCACAGCGATCACTGCTATGTATTATTTAGTATTATTTCTTCAATCACTTACCTGCTTATAGCCCTTTAAAGTTTTGCACGTAAACTTTTTCGTTAGCCATATTTTTTCTAACTTCTTTCCTCTATACATCTTAGATATCACTAACACCCACGATTTGAGCAAAAAATCGCTCACTTTTCGGGTAGAATATCTTTTCGATTGCTTCAGTCTTCTGCTTAGCTCAATCTCGATGAGAATAGATGCATATGAAAGTTTTCAACTAGAGCGTTAAAATGATGCATTCACGTTTTCGAAATTCGCACAATGAGCAGAGAAACAGGACTGCTTAAATCTTTTAAACTGAGTCGCTCTCATTTTCGGATTAAGTGTAATCGAATATTAGCGATCATTAGTTACTCGTGGCTGCCTCAAATATGCCGCAGGAGTGTTTTCGCGTTGCTTAACTATAGATTACGATAGTTTATGGTGTCTCGCGATAGACGCCATCCCCTAAGGTCACACATCCTTTGCTCTCATTTTTTAATTCCTGGCTCATAGCTTTGCTTGCATTGCCATGTATTCTACCGAATAATTCGGTAGATCACTTCGGAACCTCACCTCTTTTTATGGTGTCTCGCGATAGACGCTGTAAACAAGAAACGCCGTATGGTGATATTCCATGGTTCCGCTGAATTATGGGATCATCGTTTAAGAAAAGTGATTAGATTTTCACTTCTGTAATTCAGTTTTCTATTCATAAAAACTGAAGAGATATTTATAACCATTTGATGTGAATGACGAACTCAGTAAACAATAATCGTTTTTTCGAACGGTTGTTTAGCGCCAAGTCCACCGCTTCCATTTTGCACTTTTCGATCCCCTCAAGCCGTTTATCGCCTCTCGCGGTGGATCGAAAGAGCAAAGTTCGCGCCCTCCTTTGCATGTTTATCCGCCAATCACAGTTATCCCGTCCCATAGATTGTTGCGTATACATTATTGAACGCTTATTTTCATTTTCATGCTATGCTTCAGTTCCATTTGTATGTTCGTGTCATGAATTTCGTTGAAGCGACGAAGCCGCCAGGTTAGCTTCGAATTCTGCTTGCTGCTTCGAATTCGTGTGGAATTCGAATTCCTTCGAAATTCGAATTCTTTTGAATTCGAATTCCTTCGAATTCAGTTCGTGTGGAATATTAAGCGAGAAAGCATAGCTGTTGGAGCAGGGAAGGTGCGATTTTGCTTCTGCGAAGCGGCGAAGACAGCAAATTCGTTTTCTATGGAATATTCTGCGAAGCTGGTGAATCGTTATCCTTTTCGATATTCCGTCCGCGTTACGCGGCGAAGAGACGAGGTCAGGTTTCAGACTTTCTTTTACATCTTTCGTTAGAATGTTCTGTGAAGTAAGTGAGCTCGTGGAGCAGCGAAGCTGCGGTTTCCTTTCACGCACCAGGCTAAGTTCGATTCGAGGTTCCATCGAAGCGGCGATGCCGCGAGGTTGGACTTTAAAGTTCTTTTAAGAATTTCTGCGGAATATTCCGCGAAGCAGCCGAGGAGTTAAAGAAGGGAAGCTGCTTCTGTTGAATATTATCGCAGATGGCGAAGCTGTTAAAGCAGGGAAACTGCGATGGCGCTCCTCGTATTTGTTCGACAATCTAAGGTTGTTCATTTTTCATCTCATTCATTTTCGTCGAAGCGGCGAAGTTAGCTTTGAAAGTTTGTTTCAGATTTTTCTGTGGAATATTCTGCGAAGTAGCTGAGCTCGTGGAGCAGCGAAGCTGCGATCGAGGTTCCGCGAAGTGCCTGAGTTCGGTTCTAGATTTCGCCGAAGGTGCGAAGCCGCGAAATCTACTTAAAGAATTTCTCTGCAATATTGAGTGAACCTGTTGAAGCAGTGGAGCTGCGATTTTGCCTCCCATGTTCCTTCGACACTGCAAGGTTGTTTATTCTCGACCTCAATCATTTCGATCGAAGCGGCGAAGCCGCGAGGGTAGCCTTGGAAATTTCTTACAGATTTTTTTTGTGTCCTGCGAAGCGGAGAACTCGCTCGTTTTTTTGATGTCTGTTTTTCATACTGTGCTTCAACTCCATTCGTATGATCGTGTAATGAAATTCGTTGAAGCGGCGAAGCTGCCAGGTTAACTTTGAAATCTGCTTTCAGTCGTTTTGTGGAATATTAATCGAAACAGCATAGCTGTTGGAGCAGCGAAGCTCCGATTTTGCTTCTGCCAAGCTTCGAAGCAGCCAAATTCGTTTTGTGCGGAATATTCTGCTAAGCTGGTGAATCGTTATCCTTTTCGATATTCCGCCTGCGTTACGCGGTGAAGAGACGAGGTCAGGTTTCAAACTTTCCTTCACATCTTTCTTTAGAATGTTCTGTGAAGTAGGTGAGCTCGTGGAGCAGCGAAGCTGCGGTTTCCTTTCACGTACCAGGCTGAGTTCGATTCCAGATGCCATCGAAGCGGCGAAGCCGCGAGGCTGGATTTTAAAGTTTCTTTAAGAACTTCTGTGCAATATTCTGCGAAGCAGCCGAGCAGTCAAAGAAGAGAAGCTGCGTTCTGTTGAATATTATCGCAGATGGCAAAGCTGTTGAAGCAGCGAAGCTGCGATCGTGGTTCCGCGTAGCGGCCTCACCTCGGTTCCAGATTTCGCCGATGCGGCGAAGCCGCGAGGTTAGCTTTGAAAGCTTCTTACAGATTTTTCTAATGCTGAGAAGCAGCGGGGTTCGTTTATCTGCAAAGGAGGCAAGTTTTTGGAGCAGCAAAGCTGCGATCTCACTTTGGATATTCCGCCTGCGCTAAAATATTATTCATTCCCGAAGTTACGTATTTCGAGGAATGTTCGTAAGTGTTTCAATTTCTCTTCCATTATTTTGAAAAAACCCTCTCATCTCTTTCGTAATGTTCTGTCGTGTGAGAGGGACGCCTAGCAAGAGCTGTCGCTCTCGATATTCCGCCTGCGTTAAGCGACAGAGTCGCGAGGTTAGCTTTGAACGTTTCCCACAGTTTTTCCTCTAGAATGTTCTGCGAAGGGCAGCGAAGCTGCGATCTCACTTTGAATATTCTGCCTGCGTTAAAATTTATTCATTCTCGACGTTACAATATTTCGGAGAAATAGGTAACTGTTTAAACTTCTTTGCTACTATTTTCAAGAATCCCTTCATCTTTTTCATCATGTTACTCGCGTGTGAGAGGGACGCTTAACGAGACAATCAGAGAAAGAGAGGCTGGCATCGCGCCATTTCATCATGCACCCCTACCCATAATAATTCGATTTTCATGAATTGAATTGAATGAAAAGAGTAAAGTAATCTGAAGTAATAGAAAAAAGGATATAAAGTAATAAATAAAAGAGTTAATGTAATACGCTAGTCTATTATATATAGAACATCACTAAAATATTTTCACATGTCGCGCAATAACTTTCGATGAAATTTAAATTTTTCTTTTATTTTTTTCCATCCTACTCGCTTCATCAAATTACAAGTCGAGTTCGTTCATGAATGAAATTGGATTTTAAATTTTCCTTAAATTTCAAAAGTACCCAAATTTCATAGTTAACACTGAAATGTTATATCTTCTTTCAGATTTATTCGCTTTTTCCAATTCTTTTTTTATTCTACTCCTTCTAGCATTTGTAGCTCGCCGGGTGGGTCCCGGTTTGCAAAAGTAACGGTGGATAGTGAAATAAACCCCGTGAAAGTACCATTCCCACTGAAATGAAATTTCAATCTCGAATAACTCGAGTTTGAATGAGTCAATTTTGTTCAAACTTTCATTGCCTTTGGAGACTTCATATTCGAAGTGGATTTTACTCTTACTACTTAATTTTAACTTACTTTCGAAAAGCTATTCGGTGGGGAGGGGCCGGTTTGGGGTTGTGCTATAGATCGAGAATGAATCGGCGGATTTTCGCACACATGTACTCGTTCGATAGACAATCGAAAGTTATGAACAAGGGTACTCCAATTTATTAAACTGAAAGTAATTTCACCGTGTTGTGGTACTTGAAATATGCAATTACCGCTCTTAGCTATGGGGCCTAAAATTGCGGGGCCGATTTCTCGGCACTCGATTATCGCAGGGAGTTGAAATCAACTCCAGTGACCTTGGAATAGCGAGTAGTACCCGAAAATATATCACATGACCCAAAATGGTACTCGCCCCCTACCCGAATCCTTCCACCAGAATTCCCAAAATCATGATTTTGCCGTTTTCGACGACCCCGTATCTCGGCGCGGGTTGAAGTGGCACAATGGGGCTTTTGATGCTTTTTTTGACGCTTACTTGAATGGAAGTTGAAATTTCAAATTCCTTTAAAATTCACCGTGTTGTGGAACCCGCAAAATTGCGTCATATCAAGTGAAAGATCTCAGTAAGTGAGCTTCGATGATATGAAAAGTTTTAAAATTTTTTCAAAATTTCAAACACCTAGAAGCCTTTAAAGTTGAGAAAAGTTGAAAATTAAGTAAGCTGTAAGTGAGTTAGAATTGCATCAATTTCTATCGAGTTTAATTTATTGGATTGAAAATTAAATTCTCTTTTAGATGGTACTGAAATTTTTCTGAAATTTTAAACGCTGAAATTTTTTTGAAATTTCATTTTTCACTATCAACGAATTTTTTTGATTTTTTTTTGCAAAATGTGCAGGTACTCACAGCGATCACTGCTATGTATTATTTAGTATTATTTCTTCAATCACTTACCTGCTTATAGCCCTTTAAAGTTTTGCACGTAAACTTTTTCGTTAGCCATATTTTTTCTAACTTCTTTCCTCTATACATCTTAGATATCACTAACACCCACGATTTGAGCAAAAAATCGCTCACTTTTCGGGTAGAATATCTTTTCGATTGCTTCAGTCTTCTGCTTAGCTCAATCTCGATGAGAATAGATGCATATGAAAGTTTTCAACTAGAGCGTTAAAATGATGCATTCACGTTTTCGAAATTCGCACAATGAGCAGAGAAACAGGACTGCTTAAATCTTTTAAACTGAGTCGCTCTCATTTTCGGATTAAGTGTAATCGAATATTAGCGATCATTAGTTACTCGTGGCTGCCTCAAATATGCCGCAGGAGTGTTTTCGCGTTGCTTAACTATAGATTACGATAGTTTATGGTGTCTCGCGATAGACGCCATCCCCTAAGGTCACACATCCTTTGCTCTCATTTTTTAATTCCTGGCTCATAGCTTTGCTTGCATTGCCATGTATTCTACCGAATAATTCGGTAGATCACTTCGGAACCTCACCTCTTTTTATGGTGTCTCGCGATAGACGCTGTAAACAAGAAACGCCGTATGGTGATATTCCATGGTTCCGCTGAATTATGGGATCATCGTTTAAGAAAAGTGATTAGATTTTCACTTCTGTAATTCAGTTTTCTATTCATAAAAACTGAAGAGATATTTATAACCATTTGATGTGAATGACGAACTCAGTAAACAATAATCGTTTTTTCGAACGGTTGTTTAGCGCCAAGTCCACCGCTTCCATTTTGCACTTTTCGATCCCCTCAAGCCGTTTATCGCCTCTCGCGGTGGATCGAAAGAGCAAAGTTCGCGCCCTCCTTTGCATGTTTATCCGCCAATCACAGTTATCCCGTCCCATAGATTGTTGCGTATACATTATTGAACGCTTATTTTCATTTTCATGCTATGCTTCAGTTCCATTTGTATGTTCGTGTCATGAATTTCGTTGAAGCGACGAAGCCGCCAGGTTAGCTTCGAATTCTGCTTGCTGCTTCGAATTCGTGTGGAATTCGAATTCCTTCGAAATTCGAATTCTTTTGAATTCGAATTCCTTCGAATTCAGTTCGTGTGGAATATTAAGCGAGAAAGCATAGCTGTTGGAGCAGGGAAGGTGCGATTTTGCTTCTGCGAAGCGGCGAAGACAGCAAATTCGTTTTCTATGGAATATTCTGCGAAGCTGGTGAATCGTTATCCTTTTCGATATTCCGTCCGCGTTACGCGGCGAAGAGACGAGGTCAGGTTTCAGACTTTCTTTTACATCTTTCGTTAGAATGTTCTGTGAAGTAAGTGAGCTCGTGGAGCAGCGAAGCTGCGGTTTCCTTTCACGCACCAGGCTAAGTTCGATTCGAGGTTCCATCGAAGCGGCGATGCCGCGAGGTTGGACTTTAAAGTTCTTTTAAGAATTTCTGCGGAATATTCCGCGAAGCAGCCGAGGAGTTAAAGAAGGGAAGCTGCTTCTGTTGAATATTATCGCAGATGGCGAAGCTGTTAAAGCAGGGAAACTGCGATGGCGCTCCTCGTATTTGTTCGACAATCTAAGGTTGTTCATTTTTCATCTCATTCATTTTCGTCGAAGCGGCGAAGTTAGCTTTGAAAGTTTGTTTCAGATTTTTCTGTGGAATATTCTGCGAAGTAGCTGAGCTCGTGGAGCAGCGAAGCTGCGATCGAGGTTCCGCGAAGTGCCTGAGTTCGGTTCTAGATTTCGCCGAAGGTGCGAAGCCGCGAAATCTACTTAAAGAATTTCTCTGCAATATTGAGTGAACCTGTTGAAGCAGTGGAGCTGCGATTTTGCCTCCCATGTTCCTTCGACACTGCAAGGTTGTTTATTCTCGACCTCAATCATTTCGATCGAAGCGGCGAAGCCGCGAGGGTAGCCTTGGAAATTTCTTACAGATTTTTTTTGTGTCCTGCGAAGCGGAGAACTCGCTCGTTTTTTTGATGTCTGTTTTTCATACTGTGCTTCAACTCCATTCGTATGATCGTGTAATGAAATTCGTTGAAGCGGCGAAGCTGCCAGGTTAACTTTGAAATCTGCTTTCAGTCGTTTTGTGGAATATTAATCGAAACAGCATAGCTGTTGGAGCAGCGAAGCTCCGATTTTGCTTCTGCCAAGCTTCGAAGCAGCCAAATTCGTTTTGTGCGGAATATTCTGCTAAGCTGGTGAATCGTTATCCTTTTCGATATTCCGCCTGCGTTACGCGGTGAAGAGACGAGGTCAGGTTTCAAACTTTCCTTCACATCTTTCTTTAGAATGTTCTGTGAAGTAGGTGAGCTCGTGGAGCAGCGAAGCTGCGGTTTCCTTTCACGTACCAGGCTGAGTTCGATTCCAGATGCCATCGAAGCGGCGAAGCCGCGAGGCTGGATTTTAAAGTTTCTTTAAGAACTTCTGTGCAATATTCTGCGAAGCAGCCGAGCAGTCAAAGAAGAGAAGCTGCGTTCTGTTGAATATTATCGCAGATGGCAAAGCTGTTGAAGCAGCGAAGCTGCGATCGTGGTTCCGCGTAGCGGCCCCACCTCGGTTCCAGATTTCGCCGATGCGGCGAAGCCGCGAGGTTAGCTTTGAAAGCTTCTTACAGATTTTTCTAATGCTGAGAAGCAGCGGGGTTCGTTTATCTGCAAAGGAGGCAAGTTTTTGGAGCAGCAAAGCTGCGATCTCACTTTGGATATTCCGCCTGCGCTAAAATATTATTCATTCCCGAAGTTACGTATTTCGAGGAATGTTCGTAAGTGTTTCAATTTCTCTTCCATTATTTTGAAAAAACCCTCTCATCTCTTTCGTAATGTTCTGTCGTGTGAGAGGGACGCCTAGCAAGAGCTGTCGCTCTCGATATTCCGCCTGCGTTAAGCGACAGAGTCGCGAGGTTAGCTTTGAACGTTTCCCACAGTTTTTCCTCTAGAATGTTCTGCGAAGGGCAGCGAAGCTGCGATCTCACTTTGAATATTCTGCCTGCGTTAAAATTTATTCATTCTCGACGTTACAATATTTCGGAGAAATAGGTAACTGTTTAAACTTCTTTGCTAC
The DNA here is from genome assembly GCA_037389465.1 of Baylisascaris procyonis. NCBI lineage: Eukaryota > Metazoa > Nematoda > Chromadorea > Rhabditida > Ascarididae > Baylisascaris > Baylisascaris procyonis. Next base: position 156,733 of record JAZARR010000130.1, on the reverse strand, counting down.
TATTTTCAAGAATCCCTTCATCTTTTTCATCATGTTACTCGCGTGTGAGAGGGACGCTTAACGAGACAATCAGAGAAAGAGAGGCTGGCATCGCGCCATTTCATCATGCACCCCTACCCATAATAATTCGATTTTCATGAATTGAATTGAATGAAAAGAGTAAAGTAATCTGAAGTAATAGAAAAAAGGATATAAAGTAATAAATAAAAGAGTTAATGTAATACGCTAGTCTATTATATATAGAACATCACTAAAATATTTTCACATGTCGCGCAATAACTTTCGATGAAATTTAAATTTTTCTTTTATTTTTTTCCATCCTACTCGCTTCATCAAATTACAAGTCGAGTTCGTTCATGAATGAAATTGGATTTTAAATTTTCCTTAAATTTCAAAAGTACCCAAATTTCATAGTTAACACTGAAATGTTATATCTTCTTTCAGATTTATTCGCTTTTTCCAATTCTTTTTTTATTCTACTCCTTCTAGCATTTGTAGCTCGCCGGGTGGGTCCCGGTTTGCAAAAGTAACGGTGGATAGTGAAATAAACCCCGTGAAAGTACCATTCCCACTGAAATGAAATTTCAATCTCGAATAACTCGAGTTTGAATGAGTCAATTTTGTTCAAACTTTCATTGCCTTTGGAGACTTCATATTCGAAGTGGATTTTACTCTTACTACTTAATTTTAACTTACTTTCGAAAAGCTATTCGGTGGGGAGGGGCCGGTTTGGGGTTGTGCTATAGATCGAGAATGAATCGGCAGATTTTCGCACACATGTACTCGTTCGATAGACAATCGAAAGTTATGAACAAGGGTACTCCAATTTATTAAACTGAAAGTAATTTCACCGTGTTGTGGTACTTGAAATATGCAATTACCGCTCTTAGCTATGGGGCCTAAAATTGCGGGGCCGATTTCTCGGCACTCGATTATCGCAGGGAGTTGAAATCAACTCCAGTGACCTTGGAATAGCGAGTAGTACCCGAAAATATATCACATGACCCAAAATGGTACTCGCCCCCCTACCCGAATGGTTCCGCCAGAATTCCCAAAATCACGATTTTGCCGTATTCGACGATCCCGTATCTCGGCGCGGGTTGAAGTGGCACAATGGGGCTTTTGATGCTTTTTTTGACGCTTACTTGAATGGAAGTTGAAATTTCAAATTCCTTTAAAATTCACCGTGTTGTGGAACCCGCAAAATTGCGTCATATCAAGTGAAAGATCTCAGTAAGTGAGCTTCGATGATATGAAAAGTTTTAAAATTTTTTCAAAATTTCAAACACTTAGAAGCCTTTAAAGTTGAGAAAAGTTGAAAATTATGCAAGCTGTAAGTGAGTTAGAATTGCATCAATTTTTATCGAGCTTAATTTATTGCATTCAGAATTAAATTCTCTTTTAGACGGTACTAAAATTTTTCTGAAATTTTAAATACTGAAATTTTTTTAAAATTCATTTTTCAGTATCAACGGACTTTTTTTTATTTATTTTGCAAAATGCGCAGCTCCTCACAGCGATCACTTCTAAACAAAATTTCGTAGTATTTTTTTAGTCGCTTACTTACTTATATCCTTTAAAGTTTTAAATGTAAGCTTTTTTGTTAGCCTTTTTTTGTAGTTTTTCTTCTATACATCTTAAATATCACCAACACATATGATTTGAGCAAAAATTGCTCACTTTTCGGATAGAACATCTTTTTGATTGCTTTAGTCTTCTGCTTAGCTCAATCGCGATGGGAATGGATACATTTGAAAGCCTACGAGAAGAACGTTAAAATGACGGTGTCACCTTTTCGAAATTCGCACAATGAGCAGAGAAGCACGACTGTTTAAATTTTTTTACAGTGAGTCGCTGTCTTTTTCGAATTAAGCGTAAGGAAGTATTGGCGATCATTAATGCCTTGCGGTTGCCGCTAATTTGTCACAGGAGCACTTTCACATAGCTTAGCTATAGATTACGTAGTTTATGGTGTCTCGCGAAAGACGCTATCTCCTAAGGTCACGCATCCTTTGCTCTCTCATTTTTTAGTTCCTGGCTCATAGGTTTGCTTGCATTGCCATGTATTCTACCGAATAATTCGGTAGATCACCTCTGAACCTCACGTCTGTTTATGGTGTCTCGCGGTAGACGCTGTAAACAAGAAACGCCCACTGCACTTCACGATCCCCTCCAACCGTTTATGGCCTCTCCGTATGGATCCGAAAAATATATGGATCGTAGGACCACGGTTCACACCTTCCTTCCGCCTATGATATTGTTGCTGCTTGCCGTTGAAATGAACAACGCACGCATTTATGGGCGCTGGAGGGTGAACTTGATATCCGATATGATGCAGAAGACATCGTAGCTTTGCAAATAAAGCGCTAATCCTGCACGCTCATGTAGTAATGCGCTCGGAGCGAAGTGCATTGCTGTTTTCGGTTCGGCGTAACACTTTTGTGTTATGCTGGAGGTGATTTGCGCCACTAAGCATTATCACCTTATCCGCTTAGAATAGTCTGTGCTGGGAAATTCCTGCTTACAAGTTGAGCCGATTTCTCCTCTTCGCAACACATTGCGACGCTGGCCTTCTGCTATTTTCTGCTTTGGTCGACAGGCTCACGGAAACAGGTATTTCTGTACGAAGTTTCATTTATAAACATACATTTGTTTTTTCTTTTTCTTATTCGCTTCAATAATTTTTTTGCTGTAGTTTTTTAGTAATTTTGTTGCTTCAATAATTTTTTCTTGCAGTAATTTTTTGTAATAATTTTGTTGTTCTTGTGTTGTAATTATTCGTTTGCCCTATGCCGCGATTGAAGAGGAAAAGCGCGGCCGTGAAGTCGAAAGAGGGGAAGGCTAAACGCGCTCTGAAAGCAACATTTGCGACATCCTTGGTACAGGCAGATGTGCATTGTAGTGTAGCAGAAACATCAACGACAAGGGCTTTTAAAACACCGGAGCCCCCGGCTGATGTTCAAGGTGGACACGTTCCCTTGAATGTTATTGAAAACTTTTCTCTGGTCTCTACAATTATATCAGCTGGAGTAGGTGACCAGTCGCACAGTGATCTTCTGGACCCAGCTGGGTGGTTGGACGATATGACGATTTTCACGTACCTGAGAATCGTCGCACAATCGGCCACCGAGGCGTCAGTAGTGGTAGAACCATTTATATGGATGTTGGAGCTGGCCAACGGACCGGGCGTTAAGTCCTACCAGTATGTTCGTTTGTACATAAGTGATTTTGTTGTTAATTGGGGAAATTGTAATATTCCCTATCATTATACCTAACCATCACGTCTTAGGTGTGTATCACAAAAGAAGTCAGGTCTTTCGTTTTTACGATCCACTTCACCACTCTATGCCGGTAAATCTACATGCTCCCATTAGGGAGATGATACGTGTGTTGCATCCTGCATCAAATGCAACATTTTTAGAAGATGTAAATATCACTCGTTAGAGTGACGGCTGCAGTTGCGGTGTGATAGTGTGCTTCACGGCGATGCGCATTATGAAAAAACTTCCGACTGGACACTGCGAATTTGATGTCTGTAAATTTCGACCGGAGATTTACAACTACATTAACCCGCAAGCTCGCAGCGAGCTCATCAGAAACAATGCGTGCGATGCCGTCTGTGAGGGCTTCAAAGCGTCTCGCAGTTAAATCAAGCGGCACAAGTCGATCGACACACGCGAAGACGGCTGTGGTGGTATCGACGCATCCGCCGACAATAGAAGCCGCTGGGGAAACTCCGAAGCGAGCTGTTATTGGCAGCAGAGGGAAATATATAGCTGCGAAAGGTAATCGCGATGGCGATTTAGCATTTGCGGCTGGAATGGAACAGCTGCCAGCCTTGTTCACACCTGGCCCCATGGACAAGCTTTGCTGGTGCTGCGGGGCATTGCATTTCGCAGTGGAGAGTGAACTCTGCTGCTTCCGCGGTCGAGTGAAGGTGCCGAGTATAGGTATGCCTAAATTTTTTCGGCAACCATATAGCAGCAAGCATCCTTTTTCCAAATGCTTACTGCAAAACATACGAAATATTAATTCGTTTTTTGCAATACCCTCATTGAGCACCAACGAGCAGCACCTGGCGCATGGAATGCAATTATATAAAATATCTGGTGAAGTTTTGTGAACGTATCGGCGTTATACGAAAGAGGGGCCAATCCCTCTTTCGCGAATTGCTACCACTACGACACAGAGGAGGCTACCGATCTCCGTGTTGGAACCGAGCGAGGCAGGCATCTGCATCGGGGCCTCCTCATGCAAGTTGACAGCACGCTGCGTTCACACAATACATTTCGTCAGATGTATTTGCGCTTCCATGAAGCATACCAAGAGGAAAAAGATCGCATGCAAGTGCAAGGCATGCGCGAAGAGCCGAGGATGCGTATGCATATTGTCGAAGACGCCGGGATCGCCGAAGACAATACCGAACCGCGTATACATCCCGGACGGTTGAATGCGCCAGCACCAGGTCAAGTCATGGCATTATTTGATGCGACCGAAGACGGTGCTCCTCCTCACCCAAACAAGCACGGCACGTGGTGTTCCCACACGACACGAGAAGTGCACGAGCGTTGCCGTACTGGAATTATCAGGCATTTCCACTCCTTCCTCCCTTACTACTGCCTCTGGGTGAGATGTTCTATACGTGTTCGATACCGGTGTCAGCTGTGCCAAATGAAAGTTGTCGGAAAAGTTCCCGACGCAGGGCGCCTAAAGCAGCGGTGTGCCAAGAAGGAAGTGGTGGACCAATTGATGAGGAGTACCAAATCGAGAACCAGTGCCAAATAAAAGATGACTGCCAAATAGAAAATGAGTGCCAAATAGGAGATGAGTGCCAAATGAGGGGAAGAGGGCCGAGAAAGTACGTATCTCAGAGGGAGTTCTCCATCTACCATTATGCGTACAGGAGAGCCGATCAGCCGCAGTGGTTGTGGAGGGCTCGTCGGTTGGCGCAGCAGTTCACAGTTTATAATCACGTGTGCATGGAGGCTGCACGGCTCGATTATATATCACGTAATTGTGAACGAATGCGTTCAGATGAGGCCGAGGACCTCTTCAGAAAGGTGACTGATGAACGTCTCGGAAGAGAAGGTCTAAAAGTGGGCAAGGTTGTCGTTCTTCCCGGCACCTACCCGGGAAGCCCAAGAAACATGCAGCGGTGTTTCGAGGACAGCATTGCCATGGTGAGCGAAGTGGGCCGCCCTAATTACTTCATCACCTTCACAACCAATCCCAAATGGCCCGAGATAACGAAAATTTTGAAACCCGGTGAGCGGTGTGTGCACCACCCGATGCTTGTGGCCCGGGTCTTTTATAAAAAGTTCACTGAACTTTTAAAAGATATTTTGGTAAGGGAGATATTTGGTACTGTTGTAGGTTTCGCCTACAACACAGAGTTCCAAAAGAGGGGCTTGGCACATGTCCATTTATTGTTATGCGTGGACTAGGCAAAGCAACTATGGGCGCCTGAAGATATCGACCGGGCTATCCAGGCCTACATTCCCCCCCCCTACCGCAACAAGACGATGAAGATCGGCAAGACAAGTTGAAATTGAGACGCCTCGTCCTACGCCATATGATCCATCGCCCCTGCGCCAAGTCCAACCTACCGTGCCAAAGTGGGAAAGGGTTTTGTACAAAGGGTTTCCCAAAGGCCTAAAACGAATGCACCTTTGTGGCAGCGAACGGATATGCGCAATTGAAACGACCAAGGGATGAAGCCCCTGTATTACTACCCGATGGTCGAACAGTTGTAAGTAACCGCGACGTTGTCCCTTATTCTAGGTATCTGCTTAAAAAATCTGATGCAAAAAAAGTATATGTTTAAATATATATTTAAAGGTTATGACTGTACCAAAATGCAGCTTCTCACCCGGTGTAATAAGAAAGTCGTTGCAGATAATCTACACGAGATGGATGCCATGGACAATGAGCAAGGTACGGAACAGCAACAACTTGCCCCATCCACGTGTATTAAAAAAGACGAGGTAGGCGGGAAGACAACTGCTGGCCAAGAAGTGGCAGATTTCGATCTTTTGCAGGAAGATGCAGATGAATTCGGCACTAACGCTGTCGGTATTCAAGTGCGTTACGAAGATCTGCCAGCAGACGCGAACGGAGACGGTCCACTCGAGGTGGAACTTGACGTCGTCAATTACGACGAAGTCAGTTTGGTCCGTTGAATGCGTGTTCTCACCCCGATCGAAGCGCTGTATCGCGACCTCGCAACCTCATGCATCGCCTAAGCCACACGGTAATACGCCTGTCCGTGCATCTCCCTGGCGCAAAGACGGTATACTTCAAAGATGGCGATGAGGCATCCGCGCTGTCTCGTGCCTCATCGATGCGCAGCCAACTGGAAGGCCTCTTCCATCTCAACAATGTTGACGCTGAGGCTCGAAAATACACACTCCTCGAGCTTCCAAAGTACTACCGATGGGATGAGAAGATGAGCCGATGGGCGAAGCGTGTACGCAAACACAGAATTATTTGTAGCATGTACACGGTGAGGGCACGACAGGTAGAAAAGTATTCCCTGCGCATACTGTTGAAGTATGCGAAGAGACCGCAGACCTTTGAGGACGTGAGGACCGTTGCTGGGCGCGTGTACCCGTCTTTTTTCGACGCATGCGAGGCGCTCGGAATGGCTGTCGACGAGAGTATTTGGGAGGCATCCTTGGCAGATGTTTGCGGTGATGGTCAGTTTCGGCGCCTTGCAAGACGTACCTCGGCTGTGGGAAATGTTCAAGCCGCAAATGTTGGATCGCGACTTGCGACGGACCCTGCAGCAGTTGGAGAACCGCGCTGTTTCGCATATCCAACGCATTTTCCGTGCAGCGGGGAAAGAGCTGAGGGCATACGGTATCACATATGTGGAATCTGCGGACGAGTCGTCACAGATATCGCCAGCCGCAGAGAACACCGCTCTCAACTTCCCATCGTGTATGGCCAGATGAATGCTGGTCAAAAGGCAGTTGTTGACACTGTCATGTCAGCAATATATGATGGGCACACTTCGCAGCAATGGTGCTTCTTTATCGACGGTGCTGGTGGGACGGGAAAAACGTTCGTGTACAACTTGCTTCTCCGCTTTGTAAGATGACGCGGGGACGTGGCGGTAGCAGTGGCCTTAACCGGCATTGCTGCGACGCTGCTTTCGGGCGGAACAACAGTGCACAGCCGCTTCAAGGTGATGCTGAAGTTGTATCACAACAGCACCTCCTCCATTAGCGCCGACAGCAAAGATGCAGGTTACCTTCGTAGCACCCGGCTTATAATATGGGATGAAGCCTCCACTCAACCGAGATATGCACTAGAAACCGTCGATCGGCTTCTACGAGATATCTCTGCAAGTTCTCATCGGAATTTGTCCTTCGGTGGTTGCGTTATGCTCTTGGGTGGCGATTGGAAGCAGATGCTTCTCATTGTGGAAGGGGCAACGAAGGAGGACACTGTAGCGACCACCATCCGTAGGAGCGAACTGTGGCCGTCATTTCACATTTTGCCCTTGAAGGAAAACATCCGGGCAGGTGGAAGTGAACAGCAGTTTGCTGCCTTGCTCAATGCAATCGGTAACGGTGAACTACAAGACTCCCGTACCGGTGGTTTTTACGTAAAGATGCCTCGCCGATGTTTTATGGAGCGGGAAGAAGACGTCGTTGACTGGATCTACGACAGCGATGCTCTTCAGGATGGGCAAGTGGTCAGTGGAAGGGCTTTGCTCAGTGTGCGTAACGACGACTGCTCGTGGCTGAATGACCTGGTGCTGAAGAAAATACGCCCAGAAGAAGATACGCGGACGTATTTTTAAATTTTACCGACCCGGTGAACTTTTTTTTTAAAATATTTATTGCTTTTTTTCGTATTTGAATTTTTCTCCTAATTTTTCATTTCTGTTGCTCTCTCTTTCTTGTGAATCGTTCTCCACTCCCTGAGCTTTACATTAAAAAATCTGCGGTGAAGTGCATTTCGTTTCTACACTTCTAAAATTTAAGAAGAGATGTGTAGGAACCTATCGCAGCACAAGAGCAGCGGACGGTGCCAAGTAACTGAGCAGGTGGAGTGGCCAAATAATCGAGGTCAGGTGGCGTTCAGATTAGATATCTTTTTTCCCTTCATAGATGGAAATTTAGTTGCCGAATCATGATTTTGCAACGGCCTTGGCGGCGGGCGGTTGCGAAAGTGAGGCAGGCGGCGCAAGTATATCTCTTTCAACCTCCCCACCACAAACCTTGCTTTCTGCAGCTCCGTTCTTTGCTCGTGCTTATGTGACAATTCCTCCAAACCAGCAAGTTATTGTGCCAACGTCAAGTGTAAGTTATGCGTTTTTAAAACTATCATATCGCTTATCATCTTATATTCCTTCACTAAGGGATCACGGGTGTACTGAATTTTGAATCATATACTTCACCAATTTCGAACACTATTTCATACCAGTGAGGGAGGGTGGATCTCTTGTGGGATAGTGGAAGGGAAATGAAATGTCCACAAAAAAAGCAGCTGTGATCGGAGACAAGGGCCGAAGTCGCGAGCGAAGTGATAGAGAAAGTTGCACAAGCGAGTCCTTATGCTAGCTGGCCCTGACGTCTCTCTGATGATGTGCAACTTTCAATCGGTTACGGGGGACCAGTGTTATTCTTCAATTATTATTATCCACTTCCATCGGAGAGGTTCAAATGTTAAAAATCCTGAACTATAATTCTTCAATAACCCTCTCACCTCTACCGTCATATTGCTCTCGTATAAGTATAAGAGAGACGCCTACGCAGAGACTCACAGAAGCAGAGGTTGGCGTATGAGAGGGACGCCTAGCGAGAGAGTCAGAGAAAGAGACGTTGGCGTCGCGCCAACTTGACTTGTCGCAAAATGCGGCAAAATAAAGTGCGGCAGCAGCGAGGGGTACGCGGGGGGTAGCTTCGCACTAAGGAAGAGAGAAGAGACCAAGAACAAATGCATGAGATGACGAGTTAAATACATTTGTCTGGAATGACAACAAGGGGAGGAAACATTGAATCTTCTCACAGCAATGTGGCGATTCTATGTTTCCCTTCCCATCAAATCTCCAGCAAAATCTTCTCAGTTATTTCGCTGGAATTTTATTATAACTTTCGCAGTTTACGCGACACTCCCGAGGCGACGATCCTTACGCCCGACGACGACTGGTTCGAAACGCATCCGATCAACGTGTTGCTGAAGATTTTCTGTCGTTGTCGGTTCCTCGATGTTTTCCTTGATGAAAATAACTGTCGGATGGGGTGCCTCGCCTTTCTTGCGAAGTTTCTTCACTACGGCCATACATTTGATCGCTGTAAAAGTAATTATTACAGATGCTGCGATGACTGCAATAACGATGAGTAAAACTTCGCAGTACTGGAAAGCGTCAAAGATGCGTTGAATATTGTTGTTCGTTTCTTCTGCAAGCGTTTCAATTTCGCTCCCGAAGTCCGGGAGAGCCGTGCTGCTATCCGAGAACATTGACGGTTTTGCTCTTAAGCCCCAACGAGCACTTCGCGATTTGAGCAGATCGATCTGCGCTTGAGCCTGCTGCATTGATGTATCTTGAAGGGTGCTGGACCAGAACACGAGGTCGTTCTCAATTCGCCTACCGTGGGCTTCTTCGTCGCTGCTTTCAATGATTCCATTATGAGAAACACAATTAGTCTGTCGCCTTCTCGTACTGCCGACACGTCATCCCTGTGAAGCAACAGTTTAGCTGCCATTGATGGGTCAATTCGACTGATGCTTCGAATAAGAATGAGGAAATTGTTTCTCGTTTGAAATTGTGTTTCGGCATACTTGTTCACGTGCAGTTTGAACTGATGTAGCCACCTATCAGAGGCGTATTGAAATTTCGCGTTCTCTCGATCGAATCTTGATCCGAGTTCAACAGAAGATATATTGGGTGCGTGAACTCTTGCCTTTCGGTACGAATCGATGACATCTTGCTGCTTCCAGTCATCGAACGTGATGAGTATGCCATTTTGCATGGGTGCTAACGAGTGAAGTTGGCGCTGTTCCGCTTGTGTCCAGCTTTCATCAAATACGTCGAGTGGAACGAATGAAGCTTGAAATTTGTCAACGACGATCCTCTTCTCTGTGACCTGCGCAAGATATGTGCCCACTCGGTGCCACGCATACTGTTCAACGAACATTTTTCTATTCCATAGGATAATTCGACCTTCAGCCATGCATTTTCCAGTGGACGCATTGCAAGCCGTGACGTCTGCCAGACAAGCATCGATATGCATATCATCAGCAGTCAGCACGTATCCTTCATCCAACTCGTAATTCACAGTAGCAGTACACATTTCGCCGAAGATGGCATAAGAAGCGGCTGACGGTTGAGAGCTCTTCCACCTTTTCGCACCAATCTTTTCGAGTTGAAGCCCGCCAAAGCGTTTGGTACTCCTCATCTCTTCACATGCTTGAGCTGTGACGGCCGATATAACTGGTTCTTCAATGGTTTCGTGCATACTGAATCGGAAAAACGCTCGGGTGCAGATCTGATGAGTGATCTGGAAACAGCTAATAGCTTCCACTCGTTTCGGTTTTCTTTCGAAAACGCTTATTCTTGTCGTCGTAAGATGGGTGAACCGTTCTCCTGTACAGTTCTGAATTTTAGGAATTGATAGGTGTATACCCTGAGTTCCGCTGGTTGCGGCGCTCCCGACGACTGAAGTTAGTAGCTCCGAGATAAGGAGGCAGGGCAGTAGGTAAAAGGGTAGGAGGTGCTTCCGTTTTTTGACCGGTTTACCGGATATGTCTCCGATAACAGTCGTGGAAATTGCTGCCGTTATTGTTGGTAAAACTGTTGCTGCCGTTGTTATTGTTGCATCTTCTTTGGTTCGAATTTCGAGTGGGAAGAGATTATTGATTGTTCTTTGTACCTTTTTGCCGTTTGAAAGATGAATGGTTGCTGTTCTCACTTTCGACGGTTCGGGATGTAGAGCTTCGATAATTCCGAGCGGCCAGGTGCCTCGAGGACATGGTGACTCGTTCAGCAGCACTATTTCGTTGACCTCAGGACATCTCTTTTCAGTGCTGAATGGTTGTTTATGAGTTGTCTGGTACCGTTCCCTCAACATCATGAGATATTCTTCTCGCCATATCGTCCAAAAGTTATCGAGTTTCGCTGTCGTTTCCTCCCAGTATTTCAAAAGTTTTCCACGAATGTCGCTAGGGTCACGGTATTTCGGATCTTGTACATCATTTTCCAGGTTTCTGAATATTCCTGGTGAAGAATTACCGTGTGGCAGCAGAAAGTCGATTGGTCATAGAACTGTCGTATTCTCCGATGAGGGGGGGGGGGGTAATTGGACGGCAATTTACCACTGCTTCAATATCTGTTGTCAGCGTTTGAAGCTCTTCTTGCGTCAGCCTTTTGCGTCCAATTGTCTTCTTCATACTGCTTTTAACGAGACCGACCATTCTCTCATAGATGCCGCCTTGCCATGGCGCGAGTGGAGTAATGAACGACCACTGAATATTGTGTGCAGCGCAGTAGTCGAGAATTTCGTTGTCCATCTGGTGCACTTTAGATGCAGTGGTTAGAACAGATCGAGCCCAGACGAATTGTGTGCCGTTGTCCGACAGCATTCTCTTAGGGAGTCCTCTTCTCGAGACAAAGCGATGCAAACACTGAATGAAACCTGGCCCGGATAGGTCAGATGCGACTTCGAGATGTACAGCTCTAGTCGAGAAACAAGTGAACAGACAAATCCATCGTTTTGTGCCATCCTTTTCATCGGAACGTACCGTGAACGGTCCTACATAATCGACACCTGTGTTTTCGAAAGGAAGATGCTTAGATACTCGTTCCGGCGGATAAGGTGGCATACGGGGCATCTGAAAGGGCTTCGACTTCCATCGTCGACAATGAAAACAGTTATTTAGAGCTCGTTTTGTGGCCTGACGACCACGAGGGATCCAGTATGCCTCACGCATCTTCGCGAGAACTGAAGAGATTCCAGCATGCAAAAGTTTATGCTGGAATCAACTGAGTAAAATAAGCAACTGAGTTATGCGGTTGTCTGCAGGCAAGTAGATCAACAGTGGTGATGAAGCATATTTCATTCTACCTTCGCACTTCCACAAGCCATCATTGTCGAGATGAGCGTTCCCTTTTTTTCCCTTTTTCTCTTCCCTTTTTCCTGCGATTTGCATCTCTCTATGCATAGGAGTGAGTTGTGATTAGAGTTTCGGCATTAGTAGCAGTGCTGCGTTGCTTTGCAATTTTGTAGTGCATGTCCCCTTTTCAAACATCTTGTGCACAACTGAAGTTTATTCGCTCGCTGGATTCTTTTTGTTGTACGAAGGGCAGTTCCGATTCCAGTGTGATTCACCGCAGAACGCACATGGCTTTGACGGCTTTTTCTCTTGTTTTTGCTGAGCGAGAAACGAAGATGTTCTGATTTGCGGCTCTTTCGGCATGCTACGTATTTTTATTTGATGCGCTTGCTGATAGGACTGTATGTATAACAGCTCGGCTGTCATTAATTCTTGAAGTTTCGCTCGTAATTTTCCTAAATTCCATTCTGGGTCTAGAGCCTTACATTCGCTGATCCGTCTTCTTATTCGCTGCGAAAGTTTCTGCTCAATTGTAAATGCCAGCAAAGGTGAGTCAAGATTTTCGCCTGCTTGCTCAAGCTGCCTTAGTATTCTTTCGACTGCCTGTACAGTTGGCACGAGTTGTGACCCATTGTCGCTGGGCAGATTTTGCAACTCGGTGTGTAAGCTGGCTGTTGTTACGGCTGGATTTCCGTAATTTGATTTTAGCGCAGTTACCACCAAATCAAAGCTGCTTTCCGTTATAGTGTAGCCTTGAGCAACGGTTGCTGCTGGGCCTTCAAGTAGCGAAAGCAGGTAATTTAAGCGCTGCACTTTTGGAAAGTGGCCGACAGCAGAATTAAATGTTGCCCAGAATCCAGTCCACTCTTTAGGAGTTCCAGAAAATTTTCTGAGTTGGATCTGAGGCAAAGCAACGTGGCTGCTTATTTGTGGTTCAGAAGGCGAAGGAGCAGAAATTGTTTGTAAGTTCGAGGAAACTTGCGTCAATAGCGCGGTGGGTGACGAAGCCGAAGACTGTAAAGTTTTCAGAACGTCAGTGATGTTAGAGATTCTAGCGTTTAGTTGATCAGCAATGGTTTTTGGCTTGCTCGCACAGATAGAGAAAGCTATTTGGCGAGGTGACGTAATCTTCGTACGCGTTAGTCTCTGCTTCTGTCGCTCGCGGATCACTTAGAGTGTCCAAAAATTCAAGCCACTTTTCGTGCTTGCTTTCAATTTGCGAAATGAGGCGCGTTACAGTGGCAATGGCGCAGGCAATCTCTACGTTTTATAAAAGCGGTAATTTGAAAAGAACTTCCCTGGGACATATCGATGTCCTCCTCAGTTGGTGGGATCCGTCCGACGATCGATTTTAGCTCTTGGATCATGGGCTCGAGCCCGGCTTTCATTTGACGGGCCATTGTGCAGCAAATATATTCAGCAGAACCGCAAGTTGCGAATCAGTAGCAGAAAGTAGTGCGCAGAAATCCGAAGATTTGCAGGATCCGGGGAAATAAATCCGTCTATCGTGCGGTGGTCGCCACTTTTGTCTCAAAATGCGGCAAAATAAACTGCGGCAGCAGCGAGGGGTACGCGGGGGTAGCTTCGCACTAAGGAAGAGAGAAGAGACCAAGAACAAATGCATGAGATGACGAGTTAAATACATTTGTCTGGAATGACAACAAGGGGAGGAAACATAGAATCTTCTCACAGCAATGTGGCGATTCTACGTTTCCCTTCCCATGAAATCTCCAGCGAAATCTTCTCAGTTATTTCGCTCTAATTTTATTATGACTCTCGCAGTTTACGCGACACGACTGGTCACCCGTCCTTACATGCAATAAATAAAGTTTCGTTGCCCAAAATTGAATAAAGTAATGAAATATGAAGTCATAGAAAAGAACGATATAAAGTAATAAAAAAGAGTTAATGTGGTACGGTAGTCTATTACATATAGAACATCACTAACTTATTTTGTCATTTCCCACGACATCTTTCGTTAAAGTTGAATTTTTTTCAATTTCTTTTTTTTAATCTTTCGGTATTCATGATCTTCACCCACCTATAGTTTCTGGATATGTTTCGAGTTTTAAATTTTCTTAAATTTCAAAAATACTGAAATTTCATAGTTAACACTGAAATGTTATATCTTCTTTCAGATTTATTCGTTTTTCCTAATTCTTTTTTAACTCGATTCTTTTTTCATTTGTGATTCGCCGGGCTGGGGGGTCCCGGTTTACAAAAGTAACGGGGGATAGTGAAATAAACTCCGTGAAGGTACCATTCCCACTGAAATGAAACTTCAATCTCGAATAACTCGAGTTTGAATGAATCAATTTCTCTCAGTATTTCAGGACCTTTGGAGACTTAATATTGGAAGTGGATTTTACTCTTACTGCTTAATTTTAGCCTACTTTCCAAAAGTTATACGGTGGGGAAGGGGCGGGTTTGGAGGGGTATTATAGGTCGAGAATGAATCGGCGGATTTTCGCATACATGTACTCATTCGATAGACAGTCAAAAATTATTAACAGTGTGGCGCGATTTACCGAATTAATAGTAATTTCACCGTGTTGTGGTACTTGCAATGTGCAATTGCCACTCTTAACTATGGGGCCTAAAATTGCGGGGCCGATTTCTCGGCACTCGATGATCGTAGAGAGTTCAAAGCAACTCCATGACCTTGGAATAGCGAGTAGTATCCGAGAATATATCACATGACCCAAAATGGTACTCACCCCCTACGCGAATTGTTCCACCAGAATTCCCAAAATCACGATTTTGACGTTTTCGACGAACCCGTATCTCGGCGCGGGTTCAAGTTGCCACAATGGCACTTTTGATGTTTTGATGAGAACTCGGCGAGCTTACTTGAATGGAAGTTGAAAATTTCAAATTTCTTCAAAATTCACCGAGTTGTGGAACCCGCAAAATCCCGTTCTTCTGATGCTATGGGGACCCTCTTACCATATTTTTAGAAAAAATTTTTGGCCCCGATTTCATTCGTCCTTGTATCAAATGGAGGATCCTAATGAGTGAGTTTCAATGATGTGAAATGTTTTTGAATTTTTTCAAAACTTCAAACACTTAGAAGCCTTTAAAGTTTACAAAAGTTGAAAATCAAGTAGGCTGTAAGTGCGTTTGAATTGCATCAATTTTTATCGAGTTTAATTTATTGGATTCAGAATTAAATTCTCTTCTAAACGGTGTCAAAATTTTTTTGAAATTCCATTTTTCAGTGTCAACGGATTTTTTTGATTTTTTTTGCAAAGTATGCAACTCATCACGGCGATCGTTTCTAAATAAAATTTAGTAGTATTTTTTTAGTCACTTGCTTACTTGTAGCCCTTTAAAGTTTTAAATGTAAACTTTTTTGCTAGCCATATCTTTTCTAATTTTTTTCTTCTATATCACTGACACACACGGTTTGAGCAAAAAATTGCTCACTTTTCGGATAGAGTATCTTTTTGATTGCTTTAGTCTTCTGCCAGCTCAACCAGGCTGAGAATAGATGCGTGCGAAGGGATAGAACCAGAGCGTTAAAGTGATGCTTTCATCTTTTCGAAATTCCCACAATGAGCAGCGTTACATGAGTGTTTAAATTCTTTAAACTGAGTCGCTATTTATTTCGAATTAAGTGTAAGGCCATATTAGCGATCATTAGTGGCTCGTGGCTGCCTCAAATATGCCACAGGAGTGTTTTCGCGTCGCTTAACTATAGATTACGGTGGTTTATGGTGTCTCGCGATAGACGCCAAGCGCAGAGGTCACATCCTTTGCCCTCTCATTTTTTTCACTCCTGGCTCACAGCTTTGCTTGCATAGCCGTGTGCTCTACCGAATAATTCGGTAGATCACTTGGGACCTCACGACAGTTCATGGTGTCTCGCGATAGACGCCGTAAACAACAAACGCCGAATGGTCACATTCCATAGTTCCGCTGAATCGTGGGATCATCGTTTAAGTTCCATAATTGAGTTTTCTGTTCATGAAAACTGTAGATATATTTTAAATCGCTTCATGTGAATGATGAATTCACTAAACACTGACTGTTTTTTCGGGCGTTTGGCGCGAACTCCAGCGCTTCCATTTTGCGCTTTACGATAACCTCAAGCCGTTTATGGCCTGTCGCGATGGATCGAAGGAGCAAAATTCATGCCCTCCTTTGCATGTTTATCTACCAGTCACTGTTATCCCACCTTGCGTTTATCGATTGTTGCCTGTACGTTATTGAACGCTCCTTTTGTTTTTTTTTAGTGCTTCGATTCCACCCGTGTATTCGTGTAATGAATTCTGTTGAAGCGGCGAAACCGCCAGTTTAGCTTTGAAATCTGCTTTCTGTCGTTCGTGTGGAATGTTAAGCGAAACAGCATAGCTGTTGGAGCAGCGAAGCTGCGATTTTGCTTCTGCGAAGCGAGGAAGTCGCCAAATTCGTTTTCTTATAATATTCTGCGAAGCAGTCGGGCTCGCGGAGCAGTGAAGCTGCGGTTTCATTTCACGTTGCACGCTGAGTTCGAAGAATATCTGTGCAATATTCCGCGAAGCAGCCGAGCAGTTAAAGAAGGGAAGCTGCGTTCTGTTGAATACTATCGCAGATAGCGAAGCTGTTGGAGCAGCAAAGCTGCGATGGCGCCTCGCATATTTCTTCGGCAATCGAAGTTTTTTCATTTTTCATCTCATCGATTTTCATCAATATGGCGAATCCGCGAGGTTAGCTTTGAAAGTTTCTTACAGATTTTCCTCTAGAATGTTCTGCGAAGGGCAGCGAAGCTGCGATCGTGGTTACGCGAGCGGCCTCAACTCGGTTCCAAATTTTGCCGATGCGGCGAAGCCGCGAGGTTAGCTTTGAAAGTTTCTTACAGATTTTTCTAATCCTGCGAAGCAGCCGGGTTCGTTTGTGGTGATTTCGATGTTGCATCGACGTACTTAATTCCCTACATTCTTCATCTCTGTCTAATATTCTGCAAAGCAGGCAAGGTCTTGGAGCAGCGAAGCTGCGATCTGGCTTTCGATATTCCGCCTGCGCTAAAATATTATTCATTCCCTAAGTTATGTATTTCGAGGAATGTTCTAAGTGTTTAAATTTCTCTTCATTTTTTTGAGAAACCCTTTCATCTCTTTCCTAATGTCACTATCGTGTGAGAGGGACGCCTAGAGAGACAATCAAAGAAGGAGAGGCTATGATCGCGCCAACTCGACTCATCACCCGTCCTTACATGCAATAAATAAAGTTTCATGGACTAAATTGAATTAGAGAAGTAAGGTAATATAAAGTAATGGAAAAAAGATATAAAGTAATAAACAAAGAGTTAATGTAATACGCTAGTCTATTATATATAGAACATCACTAAATTATTTTCACATGTCGCGCGATAACTTTCGATAAAATTTAAATTCTCTTTTTATTTTTTTTCCATCCTCTTTGCTTCATCAAACTACAAGTCGAGTTCGTTCATGAATGAAATTGGATTTTAAATTTTCCTTAAATTTGAAAAATACTGCAATTTCATAGTTAACGCTGAAATGTTATATCTTCTTTCAGATTTATTCGTTTTTTCGAATTCTTTTTTATTCTACTCCTTCTAGAATTTGTGACTCGCTGGGGTGGATCCCGGCTTGCAAAAGTAACGGGGGAGAGTGAAATAAACCCCGTGAAAATACCATTCCCACTGAAATGAAAATTCAATCTCGAGTTACTCGAGTTTGAATAAAGCGATTTTTTTCAAACTTTCAGGGCCTTTGGAGACTTCATATTGGAAGTGGATTTTACTCTACTACTTAATTTTAACTTAATTTCGAAAAGTTATTCGGTGGCGAGAGGGCCGGTTTGGGGGTTGTTATAGATCGAGAATGAATCGGCGGATTTTCGCATACATGTACTCATTCCGTAGACAATCGAAAGCTATGAACAGGGGTAGTCCAATTTGTTAAGTTGAAAGTAATTTCACCGTGTTGTGATACTTGCAATAGGCAAATATCACTCTTAACTACGGGGCCTAAAATTGCGGGGCCGCTTTCTCGGCACTCTTTGATCGTAGAGGGTTGAAAGTAGCTCCACTGAGCTTGCAATAACGAATAGTATACGAAAATATACCATATGACCCGAAATGTTACCCACCCTCCTACCTAAATCGTTCCACCAGAGTTCCCAAAATCACGATTTTGCCGCTTTCGATGGCCCCGTATCTGAGCGCGGGTTGAAGCTGGCACAACGGGGCTT
The DNA here is from genome assembly GCA_037389465.1 of Baylisascaris procyonis. NCBI lineage: Eukaryota > Metazoa > Nematoda > Chromadorea > Rhabditida > Ascarididae > Baylisascaris > Baylisascaris procyonis. The sequence goes on along the minus strand of JAZARR010000130.1, from coordinate 138,472 downwards.
TTGATGTTTGATGGGAACTCATCGAGCTTACTTGAACGGAAGTTGAAAATTTCAAATTCCTTCAAAATTCACCGTGTTGTGGAACCCGCAAAATCGCGTTCTTCTGATGCTATGGGGACCCTCTTACGATATTTTTAGAAAAATTTTTTGGCCCCGATTTCATTCATCCTTATACTAAATGAAAGGTCTTAATGAGTGAGTTTGGATGATATGAAAAGTTTTAAAATTTTTTCAAAATTTGAAACACTTGGAAGCCTCTAAATTTGAGAATAGTTGAAAGTTAAGTAAGCTGTAATTGAGTTAGAATTGCATCAATTTTTAGCGAGTTTAGTTTATTGCATTCAGAATTGAATTCCCTTTTATATGGTATAAAAATTTTTTTTAAATTCTCCATACTGAAATTTTTTGGAAATTTCATTTTTCAGTATTAACGGATTTTTTAAATTTTTTTTTGCAAAAAGTGCAATTCCTCTCAGGAATCACTGCTATATACTATTTAGTAGTATTATTTCAATTACTCACTTACTTATAGCCCTTCAAAGTTTCAAATGTAAACTTTTTTGTTAGCCATATTTTTTCTAGTTTTTTTTTCTTCTATACAACTCACATATCAGTAGCACACACGATTTGAGCAAAAAATTGCTCACTTTTCGGATGGAATATATTTTTGATTGCTTTAGTCTTCTGCTTAGCTCAATCACGAAGGGAACGGATACATATGAAAGGTTACGACGAGAGCGTTAAAATGATGCATTCACCTTTCCGAAATTCCCACAATGAGCAGAGAAACAGCAGTGTTTCAATATTTTAAACTGAGTCTCTCTCTTTTTCGAATTAAGTGTAAGCGAATATTAGCGATCATTAGTGGCTCGTGGTTGCCTCAAATATGCCACAGGAGTGTTTTCGCGGCGCTTAACTATAGATTACGGTAGCTTATCGTGTCTCGTGAGAGACGCCAACTCGTAAGGTCACGTTCTTTGCTCTCTCATTTTTTCCTGGCTCAAAGGTTTGCTTTCTTTGCCGTGTATTCTACCGAATAATTCGGTAGATCACTTCGGAACCTCACGTCTGTTTATGGTGTCTCGCGGTAGACGCCGTAAACAGCAAATGCCGAATGGCCGCATTACATAGTTCCGCTGAGTTATGTTATCATCGTTTAAGAAAAGTGATTAGATTTTCACTTCTGTAATTCAGTTTTCTATGCATGAAAACTGAAGAGATATTTTAAATCCCTTCATGGGAATGATGAAGTCAGTATGCAATAATTGTTTATCGAACGGTTCTTTGGCCGAACTCCGGCGCTTCCATTTTGCGCTTTATGATCCCCTCAAGCTGTTTATGGCCTCTCCCGATGGATCGAAGGAGCTAAGTTCACGCCCTCCTCATGTTTATCCACCTGTCACTGTTATCCCATCTTACCTCCAATAGATTGTTGCTTTTACATTATTGAACGCTTCTTTTGATTCTTTTAAATGCTTCAATTCCATTCGTGTATTCGTGTAATAATTTTCGTTGAAGCGGCGAAGCCGCCCCTTAAAATCTGCTTTCAGTCGTTCGCGAAAAATATTAAGCGAAACAGCATAGCTGTTGGAGCAGCGAAGCTGCGATTTTGCTTCTGCGAAGCGCCGAAGCCGCCAAATTCGTTCTCTTTGCAATAAGCTGCTGAACCGTGTCGCTCTCGATATTCCGCCTGCGTTAAGCGGCAGAGCCGCGAGGTTAGCTTTGAATGTTTCTTATAGGTTTTCCTCTGGAATGTTCTGCGAAGAGCAGCGAAGTGCGATCGTGGTTCCGCGAAGCGGCCTCAACTCGGTCCCAGATTTCGCCGAAGCGGCGACGCCGCGAGGCTAGCTTCGAAAGTTTCTTACAGATTTTTCTAATTCTGCGAAGCAGCCGGGCTCGTCTATGGTGATTTCGATGCTTCATCGGCGTAATTAATTCCCGACGTTCTTCATATCTCCCTGATATTCTGCAAAGCAGGCAAGTTTTTGGAGCAGCGAAGCTGCGATCTCACTTTGGATATTCTGCCTGCGTTAAAATTTATTCATTCTCGACGTTACAGATTTCGAGGAAATTCGAAGGTATTTAATTTCTTTGCTATCATTTTCAAGAATCCCTTCATCTCTTTCATCATGTTACTGGCGTATGTGAGGGACGCCTAGCGAGAGAATCAGAGAAAGGGAGGCTGGCATCGCGCCGTGTCATCATGCACTCCTACCCATAATAATTCTTCACGAACTAAATTGAATTAAAAGAGTAAAGTAATGTGAAGTAATAAGAAAAAAGATATAAAATAATAAAAAAAAAGAGTTAATGTAATACGCTAGTCTATTACATATAGAACATCACTAAATTATTTTCACATGTCGCGCAATAACTTTCGATAAAATTTAAATTTTTCTTTTTTTTTCATTCTCTTCGTTTCGTCAAATTACAGGTCGAGTTCGTTCATGAATGAAATTGGATTTCTAATTTTCCTTAAATTTCAAAAATGCTGAAATTTCATAGTTAACACTGAAATGTTATATCTTCATTCAGATTTATTCGTTTTTTCTAGTTCTTTTTTTAGTCTATTCTTTTTTTCATTTGTGACTCGCTGGCATGGGTCCCGGTTTATAAAAGTGACGGGTGATAGTGAAATAAACCCCGTGAAGGTACCATTCCCACTGAAATGAAACTTCAATCTCGAATAACTCGAGTTTGAGTGAGTCGATTTTTTTCAAACTTTCAGGGCCTTTGGAGACTCAATATTGGAAGTGGATTTTACTCTTACTACTTAATTTTAGCTTACCTTTCCTAAGTTATCCGGTGGGGAGGGGGCCGGTTTGGGGGGGTGTCGTAGATCGAGAATGAATCGGCAGATTTTCTCATTCGATGGACAATCAAATGCTATTAACATGGTTAGTGCGATTTACCGAATTAAAAGTAATTTCACCGTGTTGTGGTACTTGAAGTATGCCATTACCCCTCTTAACTATTTGACCTAAAAATGGGGGGCCGCTTTCTCGGCATTCGGTGATCGTAGAGAATTGAAAATAACTCCACTGAGCATGCAATAACGAATAATACCCGAAAACATATCGCATGACCCAAAATGGTACTCACCCCCCCTACACGAATCGTTCCACCAGAATTCCCAAAATCACGATTTTGCCGTTTTCGGCGACCCCGCATCTCGGCGCGGGTTGAAGTTGGCACAACGGGGCTTTTGATGTTTGGTGAGAACTCTGCGAGCTTACCTGAATGGAACTTGAAAATTTCAAATTTCTTCAAAATTCACCGTGTTGTGGAACCCGCAAAATCGCGTTTTTCCGGTGCTGATGGGACCTCCTTACGATATTTTTAGAAAAATTTTTTGGCCCCTGTTTCATTCATTGTTACATCAAATGGAAGATCTTAGTGAGTGAGTTTCGATGATATGAAAAGTTTTGAAATTTTTGAAGATTTCAAACGCTTAGAAGCCATTAAAGTTGAGAAAAGTTGAAAATTAAGTAGGCTGGAAGTGAGCTAGAATTGCATCAATTTTTATCGAGTTTAATTCATTGGATTCAGAACTAAATTCTCCTTTAGATGGTACTAAAATTTTTCTGAAATTTTAAATGCTGAAATTTTTTTGAAATTTCATTTTTCAGTATCAAAGGATTTTTTGATATTTTTTGCAAAATGTGACGCTCCTCACAGCGATCACTTCTAAATAAAATTTAGTCCAATTTTTTCAATTATTTACTCACTTATAGCCGTTCAAAGTTTTAAATGTGAACTTTTTTCTTAGCCATATTTCTTCTAATTTTTTTCTTGTATACATATCAGATATCACCAACACATACGATTTGACGAAAAAGTTGCTTACTTTTCGGATGGAATATCTTTCTGATTGCTTTAGTCTTCTGCCTAGCTCAATCTGGTTCGGAATAGATGCATATGAAAGCTTACAACGAGAGCGTTAAAATGATGGTTTCATCTTTTCGAAATTCCCACAACGAGCGGCGTTACGTGAGTGTTTAAATTTTTTCAGCTGAGTCGCTATTTATTTCGAATTAAGCGTAAGCAAATATTAGCGATCATTAGTGGCTCGTGGCTGCCTCAAATATGCCACAGGAGTGTTTTCGCGTCGCTTAGCTATAGACTACGGTAGTTTATGGTGTCTCGCGATAGACGCCAAGCGCAGAGGTCACATCCTTTGCTCTTTGATTTCTTTCACTCCTGGCTCACAGCTTTGCTTGCATAGCCGTGTATTGCACCGGATAATTCGGTAGATCACTTCGGACCTCACGACAGTTTATGGTGTCTCGCGATAGACGCCGTAAACAATAAACGCCGAATGGTCACATTCCGTAGTTCCGCTAAATTGTGGTATCATCGTCTAATTTCCATAATTGAGTTTTCTATGCAAGAAAACTGAAGCGATATTTTGAATCACTTCATGTGAACGAAGAACTCAGTAAACATAATTGTTTTTTCGAACGGTTCCTTTGCACGAACACCAGTTCTTCCATTTTGCGCTTTACGATCCCCTCAAGCCGTTTATGGCTTCTCGCGATGGATCGAAGGAGCAAAATTCACGCCCTCCTTTACATGTTTATCCACCAGTCACTGTTATCCCACCTTGCGTTCACCGATTGTTGCCTATACATTATTGAACGCTCGTTTTGATTTTTTTTTTTAATGCTTCGAATCCATCCGTGTATTCGTGTAATGAATTCTGTTGAAGCCGCAAAGCCGCCAGTTTAGTTTCGAAATCTGCTTTCTGTCGTTCGTATGGAACATTAGGCGAAACAGCATAGCTGTTGGAGCAGCGAAGCTGCGATTTTGCTTCTGCGAAGCGGCGAAGTCGCCAAACTCGTTTTATTATAATATCCTCCGAAGCAGTCGGGCTCGCGGAGCAGTGAAGCTGCGGTTTCGTTTCACGTTGCAGGCTGAGTTCGATTCGAGATTCCATAGAAGCGGCGAAGCCGCGAGGTTGGATTTTAAAGTTTCTTTAAGAAATTCCGTGCAATATTCCGCGAAGCAACCGCGCTGTTAAAGAAGGGAAGCTGCGTTCTGTTGAATACTATCGCAGATAGCGAAGCTGTTGGAGCAGCAAAGCTGCGATGGCGCCTCGCATATTTCTTCGGCAATCGAAGTTTTTTCATTTTTCATCTCATCGATTTTCATCAATACGGCGAATCCACGAGGTTAGCTTTGAAAGCTTCTTACAGATTTTCCTCTAGAATGTTCTGCGAAGGGCAGCGAAGCTGCGATCGTGGTTACGCGAGCGGCCTCAACTCGGTTCCAAATTTTGCCGATGCGGCGAAGCCGCGAGGTTAGCTTTGAAAGTTTCTTGCAGATATTTCTAATGCTGCGAAGCAGCCGGGTTCGTTTATGGTGATTTCGATGTTTCATCGACGTAATTAATTCCCTACCTTCTTCATCTCTGTCCAATATTCTGCAAAGCAGGCAAGGTTTTAGAGCAGCTAAGCTGCGATCTCACTTTGGATATTGTGCCTGCGTTAAAATTTACTCATTCTCGACGTTACAGATCTCGAGGAAATTCATAGGTGTTTAATTTCTCTGCTATTATTTTCAAGAATCCCCTCATCTCTCTCATCATGTCACTCGCGTGTGAGAGGGACGCCTAGCGAGAGAATCAGAGAAAGGGAGGCTGGCATCATGAGATCTCATCACGCACCCCTACTCATAATAATTCGATTTTCATGAATTGAATTGAATTAAAAGAGTAAGGTAATCTGAAGTAATAGAAAAAATAGAAAGTAATAAAAAAGAGTCAATATAATACGCTAGTCTATTATATATACTATTATATATATACGCTAGTCTATATCACTAACTTATTTTGTCATTTCCCACGATATCTTTCGTTAAAATTGAAATTTTTTTGATTTCTTTTTTTAATCTTTCGGTATTCATGATCTTCACCCACCTATAGTTTCTGGATATGTTTCGAGTTTTAAATTTTCTTAAATTTCAAAAATAATGAAATTTCATAGTTAACACTGAAATGTTATATCTACTTTCAGATTTATTCGTTTTTCCTAATTCTTTTTTAACTCGATTCTTTTTTCATTTGTGATTCGCCGGGCTGGGGGGTCCCGGTTTACAAAAGTAACGGGGGATAGTGAAATAAACTCCGTGAAGGTACCATTCCCACTGAAATGAAACTTCAATCTCGAATAACTCGAGTTTGAATGAATCAATTTCTCTCAGTATTTCAGGACCTTTGGAGACTTAATATTGGAAGTGGATTTTACTCTTAGTACTTAATTTTATACTCCTGAAAAGTTATTAGTTGGGGAAGGGGCGGGTTTCAGGGGGTATTATAGGCCGAGAATGAGTCGGGGGATTTTGGCATACATATGCTCATTCGATAGACAATCAAAAACTATCAACACAGGTAGTGCAAGTTACCGAATTAAAAGTAATTTCACCGTGTTGTGGTACCTGCAATATGGAATTACACCTCTTAACTATGGGGCCTGAAATTGCGGGCCGCTTTCTCGGCACTCGGTTATCGTAGAGGGTCGAAAACAACTCCAGTGACCTTGGAATGGCGAGTATTACCCGAAAATGTACCACATGACCCAATATGGTACTCTCACCTCTACCCGAATCATTCCGCCGGAATTCCCAAGATCACGATTTTGGCGTTTTCGACGACCCCGTATTTCAACACGGGTTGAAGCTGGCACAATGGCACTTTTGATGTTTTGATGAGAACTCGGCGAGCTTACTTGAATGGAAGTTGAAAATTTCAAATTTCTTCAAAATTCACCGAGTTGTGGAACCCGCAAAATCCCGTTCTTCTGATGCTATGGGGACCCTCTTACCATATTTTTAGAAAAAATTTTTGGCCCCGATTTCATTCGTCCTTGTATCAAATGGAGGATCCTAATGAGTGAGTTTCAATGATGTGAAATGTTTTTGAATTTTTTCAAAACTTCAAACACTTAGAAGCCTTTAAAGTTGAGAAAAGTTGAAAATTAAGCAAGCTGTAAGTGAGTTAGAATTGCATCAATTTTTATCAAGTTTAGTTTATTGGATTCAGAGTTAAATTCTCCTTTAAATGGTATCAAAATTTTTTTGAAATTCTCCATACTGAAATTTTTTTGAAATTTCATTTTTCAGTATTAACGGATTTTTTTGATTGTATTTGCAAAATGTGCAATTCCTCACAGCGATCACTGCTATATACTATTCAGTAGTATTTTTTCAATTACTTACTTACTTATAGCCCTTCAAAGTTTTAAATCTAAACTTTTTTGTTAGCCATATTTTTTCTAATTTTTTTCTTCTGTACATCTTACATATCACCAATACAAGCGATTTGAGCAAAAGATTGCTGCCTTTTCGGATAGAATATCTTTTTCATTGCTTTAGTCTTCTGCTTAGCTCAATCGCGCTGAGAATAGATGCTATGAAAGGTTTCAACGAGACCGTTAAAGTGACGCTTTCACCTTTTCGAAATTCCCACAATGAGCAGAGAAACAGGAGTGTTTAAATTTTTTAAACCGACTCGCTCTCTTTTTCGAATTAAGCGTAAGCAAATATTAGCGATCATTAGTGGCTAGGGGTTGCCGCTAACTTGCCACAGGAGCACTTTCACATCGCTTAACTATTGATTACGGTAGTTTATGGTGTCTCGCGATAGATGCCATCTCCTCAGGTCACACATCCTTTGCTCTCTCATTTCTTCGTTCCTGGCTCATAGCTTTGCCTGCTGTTGTATCTGGGTTGCGGTTTTTGTGTCGGCTGCGACGACGATAGGTAGGTCGAGTGGCAGGCAGAGCTAGTATAAGCACTTTATTGGGAAAATATACAACTGGCTTCCAAGATGAAGCAAAGGAAAAGGAAGGCTGAGACGATAGAGATGAACACTGACGGGAGAGCGTGACGTACACCAGAAGAGGACTGCATCTGACGGGCTGAGAGCCGCCTTTTATAGGCCTCAGGTACCGTCAAAGGCACAAAGACAGACAACGGCATTATGTAAGGCCACTCAACAAGTTCATGTGAAATTGTGATGATTCGCCACTTAAAAGTGCAAAGCGATTACTACACTGTTTCATCACAATGGGATATCTTGGGTTGGCTCTTCTGTGCCATACCCAACGTCACACACACAAAGAAGTGCAAAACGACTACTACGATGTTTCATCACGATCGGATATCTTGGGTTGGCTCTTCGGCGCCATACCCAACATCTCCCCGCTGAAGTCGATTCGTCCGTCTGTGTCTACGATCTGTCCGCCTGCGTGCACGATCCGTCGGGCCATGGTATGTTCTGCGTTGATCTTCGGGGCTGAAACGTTATGGGGGGCCTCAGCTCAGGCTCCAGTTCCACTGGAGCCTGAGCTGGCTGTTGACCGTCGTCGTTCTGTTGTGGCTGTGCCCATTGCTGTACGAATGGCGAGTCCACTGGTGTGACTTGGATGGCTGACGGGATTGAACGAGCCTCGAAATCGTCCAGTAGCGCGGTGAGTATTGCATCTGTTGGCGAGTCATCCTGCTTAGTGCTCCGTCGGCGAAGTTGGTTAACATGACGCGTCCAAACTTCTGACCCCATAAAAACGTCGTAGGTGACACGGCCATGTCTGCGTACCACCACCGAAACGAAGAGAATGAAAGAAAAGGAAAATTTAAATTTTATCGAAAGTTATTGCGCGACATGTGAAAATAATTTAGTGATGTTCTATATGTAATAGACTAGCGTATTACATTAACTCTTTTTTTTTATTATTTTATATCTTTTTTCTTATTACTTCACATTACTTTACTCTTTTAATTCAATTTAGTTCGTGAAGAATTATTATGGGTAGGAGTGCATGATGACACGGCGCGATGCCAGCCTCCCTTTCTCTGATTCTCTCGCTAGGCGTCCCTCACATACGCCAGTAACATGATGAAAGAGATGAAGGGATTCTTGAAAATGATAGCAAAGAAATTAAATACCTTCGAATTTCCTCGAAATCTGTAACGTCGAGAATGAATAAATTTTAACGCAGGCAGAATATCCAAAGTGAGATCGCAGCTTCGCTGCTCCAAAAACTTGCCTGCTTTGCAGAATATCAGGGAGATATGAAGAACGTCGGGAATTAATTACGCCGATGAAGCATCGAAATCACCATAGACGAGCCCGGCTGCTTCGCAGAATTAGAAAAATCTGTAAGAAACTTTCGAAGCTAGCCTCGCGGCGTCGCCGCTTCGGCGAAATCTGGGACCGAGTTGAGGTCGCTTCGCGGAACCACGATCGCACTTCGCTGCTCTTCGCAGAACATTCCAGAGGAAAACCTATAAGAAACATTCAAAGCTAACCTCGCGGCTCTGCCGCTTAACGCAGGCGGAATATCGAGAGCGACACGGTTCAGCAGCTTATTGCAAAGAGAACGAATTTGGCGGCTTCGCCGCTTCGCAGAAGCAAAATCGCAGCTTCGCTGCTCCAACAGCTATGCTGTTTCGCTTAATATTTTTCGCGAACGACTGAAAGCAGATTTTGAGGGTCGGCTTCGCCGCTTCAACGAAAATTATTACACGAATTGAAGCATTTAAAAGAATCAAAAGAAGCGTTCAATAATGTAAAAGCAACAATCTATTGGAGGTAAGATGGGATAACAGTGACAGGTGGATAAACATGAGGAGGGCGTGAACTTAGCTCCTTCGATCCATCGCGAGAGGCCATAAACAGCTTGAGGGGATCATAAAGCGCAAAATGGAAGCGCCGGAGTTCGGCCAAAGAACCGTTCGATAAACAATTATTGCATACTGACTTCATCATTCCCATGAAGGGATTTAAGATATCTCTTCAGTTTTCATGCATAGAAAACTGAAATACAGAAGTGAAGATCTGATTACTTTTCTTAAACGATGATAACATAACTCAGCGGAAATATGTAATGCGGCCATTCGGCATTTGCTGTTTACGGCGTCTATCGCGAGACACCATAAACAGACGTGAGGTTCCGACGTGATCTACCGAATTATTCGGTAGAATACACGGCAAAGAAAGCAAACCTTTGAGCCAGGAAAAAATGAGAGAGCAAAGAACGTGACCTTACGAGTTGGCGTCTCTCACGAGACACGATAAGCTACCGTAATCTATAGTTAAGCGCGCGAAAACACTCCTGTGGCATATTTGAGGCAACCACGAGCCACTAATGATCGCTAATATTCGCTTACACTTAATTCGAAAAAGAGGGAGACTCAGCTTAAAATATTGAAACACTGCTGTTTCTCTGCTCATTGTGGGAATTTCGGAAAGGTGAGTGCATCATTTTAACGCTCTCGTCGTAACCTTTCATATGTGTCCGTTCCCTTCGTGATTGAGCTAAGCAGAAGACTAAAGCAATCAAAAATATATTCCATCCGAAAAGTGAGCAATTTTTTGCTCAAATCGTGTGTGCTACTGATATGTGAGTTGTATAGAAGAAAAAAAAACTAGAAAAAATATGGCTAACAAAAAAGTTTACATTTGAAACTTTGAAGGGCTATAAGTAAGTGAGTAATTGAAATAATACTACTAAATAGTATATAGCAGTGATTCCTGAGAGGAATTGCACTTTTTGCAAAAAAAAATTTAAAAAATCCGTTAATACTGAAAAATGAAATTTCCAAAAAATTTCAGTATGGAGAATTTAAAAAAAATTTTTATACCATATAAAAGGGAATTCAATTCTGAATGCAATAAACTAAACTCGCTAAAAATTGATGCAATTCTAACTCAATTACAGCTTACTTAACTTTCAACTATTCTCAAATTTAGAGGCTTCCAAGTGTTTCAAATTTTGAAAAAATTTTAAAACTTTTCATATCATCCAAACTCACTCATTAAGACCTTTCATTTAGTATAAGGATGAATGAAATCGGGGCCAAAAAATTTTTCTAAAAATATCGTAAGAGGGTCCCCATAGCATCAGAAGAACGCGATTTTGCGGGTTCCACAACACGGTGAATTTTGAAGGAATTTGAAATTTTCAACTTCCGTTCAAGTAAGCTCGATGAGTTCCCATCAAACATCAAAAGCCCCGTTGTGCCAGCTTCAACCCGCGCTCAGATACGGGGCCATCGAAAGCGGCAAAATCGTGATTTTGGGAACTCTGGTGGAACGATTTAGGTAGGAGGGTGGGTAACATTTCGGGTCATATGGTATATTTTCGTATACTATTCGTTATTGCAAGCTCAGTGGAGCTACTTTCAACCCTCTACGATCAAAGAGTGCCGAGAAAGCGGCCCCGCAATTTTAGGCCCCGTAGTTAAGAGTGATATTTGCCTATTGCAAGTATCACAACACGGTGAAATTACTTTCAACTTAACAAATTGGACTACCCCTGTTCATAGCTTTCGATTGTCTACGGAATAAGTACATGTATGCGAAAATCCGCCGATTCACTCTCGATCTATAACAACCCCCAAACCGGCCCACTCCCCACCGAATAACTTTTCGAAAGTAAGTTAAAATTAAGTAGTAGAGTAAAATCCACTTTCAATATGAAGTCTCCAAAGGCCCTGAAAGTTTGAAAAAAATCGATTTATTCAAACTCGAGTACTTCGAGATTGAATTTTCATTTCAGTGGGAATGGTATTTTCACGGGGTTTATTTCACTCTCCCCCGTTACTTTTGCAAACCGGGATCCACCCCAGCGGGTCACAAATGCTAGAAGGAGTAGAATAGAACAAGAATTAGAAAAAACGAATAAATCTGAGAGAAGATATAACATTTCAGTGTTAACTATGAAATTCCAGTGTTTTTGAAATTTAAGGATAATTAAAAATCCAATTTCATTCATGAACGAACTCGAGCTGTAATTTGATGGAACGAAGAGGATGGAAAAAAAATAAAAGAAAAATTTAAATTTTATCGAAAGTTATCGCGCGACATGTGAAAATAATTTAGTGATGTTCTATATATAATAGAATAGACGTGAGGTTCCGAAGTGATCTTCCGAATTATTCGGTAGAATACATGGCAATGTAAGCAAACCTATGAGCCAGCAATTAAAAAATGAGAGAGCAAGGGATGTGACCTCTGCGCTTGGCGTCTATCGCGAGACACCGTAAACTACCGTAATCAATAGTTAAGCGATGTGAAAGGGCTCCTGTGGCAAATTAGCGGCAACCGCAAGCCACTAATGATCGCTAATATTTGCTTATGCTTAATTCGAAAAACAGAGCGAGCCAGTTTAAAAAATTTAAACACTCCTGTTTCTCCGCTCATTGTGCGAATTTCGAAAAGGTGAAACCATCATTTTAACGGTCTCATTGTACGCTTTCAAATGTATCTATTCTCAACGCGATTGAGCTAAGCAGAAGACTAAAGCAATCAAAAACATAATCTATCCGAAAAGCGAGCAATTTTTTGCTCAAATCGTGTGTATTGGTGATATCTAGTATGTATGGAAGAAAAAAATTAGAAAAAATATGGCTAACAAAAAAGTTTACCTTCAAAATTTTAAAGGGCTTTAATTAGGTAAGTGATTGAAAAAATACTACTAAATAGTACATAGCGGTGATCGCTGTGAGGAGCTGCACGTTTTGCAAAAAAAAATCAAAAAAATCCGTTGATACTGAAAAATGGAATCCCAGAATAATTACAAGATTTAAAATTTCAGAAAAATTTCAGTACCGTCTAAAAGAGAATTTAATTCTGAATCCAATAAATTAAACTCGATAAAAATTGATGCAATTCTAACTCACTTACAGCTTACTTAATTTTCAACTTTTCTCAAATTTAAAGGCTTCTAAGTGTTCGAAATTTTCAAAAAAATTTAAAACTTTTCGTATCATCGAAACTCATTCATTAAGACCTTTCATTTGATGCAAGCATGAATGAAATCAGGGCCAAAAAAATTTTCTAAAAATATCGTGAGGGGGTCCCCTCAGCATCGGAAAAACGCGATTTTGCGGGTTCCACAACTCGGTGAATTTTGAAGAAATTTGAAATTTTCAACTTCCATTCAAATATGCTCGCCGAGTTCTCATCAAACATCGAAATCCCGTTGTGCCAACTTCAACCCGCGCGGAGATACGGGGCCGTCTAAACGGCAAAATCGTGATTTTGGGAATTCTGGTCTAACGATTTGGGTAGGGGGTAGGTACCATTTTGGGTCATGTAATAAATTGCGGATACTATTTGTTATTTCAAGCTCAGTGGAGATATTTTCAACTCTCTACGATCACCGAGCGCCGAGAAAGCGGCCCCGCAATTTTAGGCCCCATAGTTAAGAGTGGCAACTGCATATTGCAAGTACCACAACACGGTGAAATTACTTTCAATTTAATAAATTGGACTACCCTTGTTCATACTTTCGAGTGTTTATCGAATGAGTACATGCATGAGAGAATCCGCCGATTCAATCTCGATCTATAACACAACCCGAAACCGGCCCCATCCCCACCGAATAGCTTTTCGAAAGTAAGTTAAAATTAAGTAGTAAGAGTAAAATCTACTTCCAGTATGAAGTCTCCAAAGGCCCTGAAAGTTTGAAAAAAATTGACCTATTCAAACTCGAGTTATTGGAGATTGAAATTTCATTTCAGTGGGAATGGTAGTTTCACGGGGTTTATTTCACTATCCAGAGTTACTTTTCCAAACCTGGACCCAGCCGGCGAGTCACAAATGCTAGAGGGAGTAGAATAAAAAAGAATTGGAAAAAACGAATAAATCTGAAAGAAGGTATAACATTTCAGCGTTAACTATGAAATTTCAGTATTTTTCAAATTTAAGGAAAATTTAAAATCCAATTTCATTCATGAACGAACTCGACTTGTAGTTTGATGAAGCGAAGAGGATGGAAAAAAAATAAAAGAAGAATTTAAATTTTATCGAAAGTTATCGCGCGACATGTGAAAATAATTTAGTGATGTTCTATATATAGTAGACTAGCGTATTACATTAACTCTTTGTTTTATTACTTTATGTCTTTTTTCTATTACTTTATATTACATTACTTCTCTAATTCAATTTAGTCCATGAAACTTTATTTATTGCATGTAAGGACGGGTAATGAGTCGAGTTGGCGCGATCATAGCCTCTCCTTCTTTGATTGTCTGTCTGTGCGTCCCTCTCACACGATAGTGACACTAGGAAAGAGATGAAAGGGTTTCTCAAAAAAATGAAGAGAAATTTAAACACTTAGAACGTTCCTCGAAATACATAACTTAGGGAATGAATAATATTTTAGCGCAGGCGGAATATCGAAAGCCAGATCGCAGCTTCGCTGCTCCAAGACCTTGCCTGCTTTGCAGAATATTAGACAGAGATGGAGAATGTAGGGAATTAAGTACGTCGATGCAACATCGAAATCACCACAAACGAACCCGGTTGCTTCGCAGGATTAGAAAAATCTGTAAGAAACTTTCAAAGCTAACCTCGCGGCTTCGCCGCATCGGCAAAATTTGGAACCGAGTTGAGGCCGCTCGCGTAACCACGATCGCAGCTTCGCTGCCCTTCGCAGAACATTCTAGAGGAAAATCTGTAAGAAGCTTTCAAAGCTAACCTCGCGGCTTCCCCTCTTCGGAAAAAAATGGACCAGATGAAAAATGAAAAAACTTCGATTGCCGAAGAAATATGCGAACCGCCATCGCAGCTTCGCTGCTCAAACTGCTTCGCTATCTGCGATAATATTCACCAGAACGCACCTTCCCTTCTTTAACTGCTCGGCTGCTTCGCGGAATATTGCACAGAAATTCTTAAAGAAACTTTAAAATCCAACCTCGCGGCTTCACCGCTCCGATGGAATCTGGAGTCGAACTCAGCGTGCAACGTGAAACGAAACCGCAGCTTCACTGCTCCGCGAGCCCGACTGCTTCGCAGAATATTATAAGAAAACGAATTTGGCGGCTTCCTCGCTTCGCAGAAGCAAAATCGCAGCTTCGCTGCTCCAACAGCTATGCTGTTTCGCTTAACATTCCACACGAACGACAGAAAGCAGATTTCAAAACTAAACTGGCGGCTTCGCCGCTTTAACAGAATTCATTACCCGAATACACGGGTGGAATCGAAGCATAAAAAAAAAAACAAAAGGAGCGTTCAATAACGTACAGGCAACAATCGATAAACGCAAGGTGGGATAACAGTGACTGGTAGATAAACATGCAACGGAGGGCATGAATTTTGCTCCTTCGATCCATCGCGACAGGCCATAAACGGCTTGAGGGGATCGTAAAGCGCAAAATGGAAGAACTGGTGTTCGTGCCAACGAACCGTTCGAAAAAACAATTAGTGTTTAGTGAATTCATCATTCACATGAAGCGATTTAAAATATATCTTCAGTTTTCATGCACAGAAAACTCAATTATGGAACTTAAACGATGATCCCACGATTCAGCGGAACTATGGAATGTTGTTTACGTTTGTTGTTTTCGGCGTTTGTTGTTTACGGCGTCTATCGCGAGACACGATTAACTGTCGTGAGGTCCCAAGTGATCTACCGAGTTATTCGGTAGCATACACGGTAATGCAAGGAAACCTATGAGCCAGGGATGAAAAAATGAGAGAGCAAAGGATGTGACCTCTGCGCTTGGCGTCTATCGCGAGACACCATAAACCACCGTAATCTATAGTTAAGCGACGCGAAAACACTCCTGTGGCATATTTGAGGCAGCCACGAACCACTAATGATCGCTAATATGGCCTTACACTTAATTCGAAATAAATAGCGACTCAGTTTAAAGAATTTAAACACTCATGTAACGCTGCTCATTGTGGGAATTTCGAAAAAGTAATAAATAAAGAGAGTTAGTCTAATATATAGAACACCACTAACTTATTTTGCCATTTCCGATGATATCTTTCGTTAAAATTGAAATTTTTTCAATTTTTTTTTTAATCTTTCAGTGTTCACGATCTTCACACACCTATAGTTTTTGGATATGTTTCGAATTTTAAATTTCCTTAAATTTCAAAAATACTGAAATTTCATAGTTAACACTGAAATGCTATATCTCTTTTGAGAATTATTCATTTTTTCTAATTCTTTTTTTATTCTACTCCTTCCACCATTTGTTTCTCGTAGGGGTGGGCCAGAAGTTGTAAAATTGAATGGGGATAGTGAAATAAACCCCACAAAGGTACCATTCCCACTGAAATTAAGTTCAGTCTCGAATAACTCGAGTTTGAATGAGTCGATTTTTTTCAAACATTCAGGAGTTTCGGAGGCTTGGTGTCGAAAGTGGATTTTACTCTTCCCATGTAATTTTAACTTCCTTTCGAAAAGTTATTAGTTGGGGATTGGGCGGGTTTGAGGGGGTATTATACGTCGAGAATGAGTCGGCGGATTTTGGCATTCATATGCTCATTCGATAGACAATCAAAAACTATCAACACAGGTACTACAACTTACGGAATTAAAAGTAATTTCACCGTGTTGTGGTACTTGCAAAATGCAATTACCTCTCTTAACTATGGGGCCTAAAACTGCGGGGCAGCTTTCTCGGCACTCGGTGATCGTAGAGAGTTGAAAGTAACTCCACTGAGCTTGCAATAACGAATAATATCCGAAAATATACCACATGGCCTAAAATGGTACTCAGCCCTCTACCCGAATCGTTCCACCACAATTCCCAAAATCACGACTTTGCCGTTTTCGACGACCCCGTATCTCAGCACGGGTTCAAGCTACCACAGTGGACTTTTGATGTTTGATGGGAACTCGGCGAGCTTACTTGAATGGAGATTGAAAATTTCAAATCCATGCAAAATTCACCGAGTTGTGGAACCCTCAAAATCGCGTTCTTCTGATGCTATGGGGACCCTCTTACGATATTTTTAGAAAATTTTTTGGCCCCGATTTCATTCATCCTTATATCAAATGAAAGATCTTGATGAGCGAATTTCGATGATACGAAACACGACTGTTTAAATTTTTTAAACTGAGTCGCTCTTTTTTTCGAACTAAGCGTAAGCAAATATTAGCGATCATTAGTGGCTTGCGGTTGCCGCTAATTTGCCACAGGAGCACTTTCACATCGCTTAACTATAGATTACGGTAGTTTGTGGTGTCTCGTGATAGGCGCCAACTCCTAAGGCCACAGATCCTTTGCTCTCTCATTTTTTCGTTCCTGGCTCATAGGTTTCCTTGCATTGCCGTGTATTCTACTGAATAATTCGTTAGATCACTTGGGTCCTCACGACAGTTTATCGTGTCTCGCGATAGACGCCGTAAACAACAAACGCCGAATGCAAAGGTCACATTCCATAGTTCGCTGAATTATGGGATGATCGTTTAAAAAAGTGATTAGGTTTTCAGTCCTATAATTCAGTTTTGTATGCATGTAAAGTGAACAGATATTTTAAATCCCTTCATGGGAATGATGAACTCAGTATGCAATAATTGTTTTTCGAATGGTTCTTTGGCCAAACTCCGGCGCTTCCATTTTGCGCTTTACGATCCCCTCAAGCTGTTTATGGCCTCTAGCGATGGATCGAAGGAGCAAAGTTCACGCCCTCCTTGTCATGTTTATCCACCTGTCACTGTTATCCCACCTTACGTCCCATAGATTGTTGCGTATACATTATTGAACGTTCTTTTGTTTTTCATACTATGCTTCAATTCCGTTTGTATGTTCGTGTCATGAATTTCGTTGAAGCGTCGAAGCCGCCAGGTTAGCTTCGAATTCTGCTTGCTCCTTCGAATTCGTGTGGAATTCGAATTCCTTCGAAATTCGAATTCTGTTGAATTCCAATTCCTTCGAATTCAGTTCGTGTGGAATATTGAGCGAGAAAGCATAGGTGTTGCAGCAGCGAAGCTGCGATTTTGCTTCTGGAAGCCGCCAAATTCGTTTTCTGTGGAATATTCTGCGAAGCTGGTGAATCGTTGTCGTTTTCAATATTCTGTCTGCGTTACGCGGCGAAGAGACGAGGTCAGGTTTCAAACTTTCTTTCACATCTTTCTTTAGAATGTTCTGTGAAGTAGGTGAGCTCGTGGAGCAGCGAAGCTGCGGTTTCCTTTCACGCACCAGGCTGAGTTTGATTCGAGGTTCGATCGAAGCGGCGACGCCGCGAGGTTGGACTTTAAAGTTCTTTTAAGAATTTCTGCTGAATATTCCGCGAAGCAGCCGAGGAGTTAAAGAAGGGAAGCTGCTTCTGTTGAATATTATCGCAGGTGGCGAAGCTGTTAAAGCAGGGAAGCTGCGATGGCGCTTCCCGTTTTGTTCGACAATCTAAGGTTGTTCATTTTTCATCTCATTCATTTTCGTCATAGCGGCGAAGCCGCGAAGTTAGCTTTGAAAGTTTCTTTCAGATTTTTCTGTGGAATATTCTGCGAAGTAGCTGAGGTCGTGGAGCAGCGAAGCTGCGATCGAGGTTCCGCGAAGTGCCTGAATTCGGTTCTAGCTTTTGCCGAAGGGGCGAAGCCGCGAGATGTACTCGCAGAATTTCTCTGTAATATTCAATGAACCTGTTGGAGCACTGGAGCTGCGATTTTGCCTCCGATGTTCCTTCGTCACTGCAAGGTTGTGTATTCTCAATCTCAATCATTTCGATCGAAGCGGCGAAGCCGCGAGGTTAACCTTGGAATTTCTTACAGACTTTTTGTGTCCTGCGAAGCGGTGAGCTCGCTCGTTTTTTCTTTGATGTTTCATCTACGTTAGAAGGTTACTGATTCACGACGTTCTTCATCTCTCTCTAATATTCTGCGAAGCAGCCAAGGTTTTGGTGCAGCGAAGCTGCGATCTCGCTTTCGATATTCCGCCTGCGCTAAAATATTATTCATTCCCGACGTTACAATATTTCGAGGAAATTCGTAGGTGTTTAATTCCTTTCGTATTATTTTCAAGAATTCTCTCATCTCTTTCATCATGCTACTCTCGTGTGAGAGGGACGCCTAGCGAGAGAATCGGAGGAAGAGAGGCTGGCATCGCGCCAACTAGACTCATCACGCGTCCTTACATATAATAAATAAAGTTTCATGACGTAAGTTGAATTAAAAGAGTAATGTAATATGAAGTAATAGGAAAAAAGATATAAAGTAATAAGGAAAAGAGTTAATGCAATACGCTAGTTCTATATACATACAGAAGATCACTTACCAATTTTTCCTTTCGTCTACGATAACTCTTTACGGTTAGCATATTTTGGGCTGTTTTTTTGCATAGGTTTCTGGATGGGAGGCAGACGTGCTGCTTCGTTTCGGAGCTTATGTTGTTGACTGAATTCCGGAAATAACCCGGTTTAAATATTTCTTTCATACTTAAGCATTTTTCTTTATAACTCTTTGTTTCTTGCGTAGATTTTTGATTTCTTTTTTTCTTATGTTTGCGGGTTCCGGGGACATTTTTCGAGCTGGGCGCGGATTTGTGAAAAGAATTCTGGATATGAAAAATTGTCCGGAATTGCTTTAAAATGTATGAGGAGTAATACGGGAACGTTTATTATTTCATTACGTTTCGAATTTTTGTTCGATTTTCCTGAGACCCCTTGGGAATTTCGGTCCCGAATTGCGGGTGAAGAAAGGTTTTGGATATTTGATAATCCGGAAGAGATATGTGTTGGGGAACCGGAAAATTGATCTTTGCCCATATATCGCTTCGGAATGCGTGAATCGGGGTGGAATTTTCTTAGTTTCCGGTTATTTGAGATTGGCTACTGAAATCCTGGAAAAAACCCCCCCTAGCGTTGAAAAAAGTTGGCAAATTGCCAGCTTCATTGTTATAACTTTTCTCCTCTTGCTCGAAAGCTTTTCTCATCTGCTACAAGTTTTCATCCCTTTTCAAGCCGATTTCAAATATATCACTTGGGCTTTGCTCCGACCCACGATTTTCAGGACACTCGAAAAATTTTCTATTTTTATCGTAACTTTTTAACGGGTCATCAGAGGGACGCGCAGGTTGCGCCATTGGACGGCGCAGGCGATTTCCTTTCCAACGGTCTATAATATGCCTAGGAGATCTCCGCTGCAAATATTTGAAAACGCATCTGGTGGCGAGATAGTACGCAAAAGCGAGAGAGTCAGAGAAATGAAACTACGCGCGTTTATAACTCGGCCAATTTTTGATGGATTTTAATTGCATTTCCTTTGTTCGAATCAGTATTCAGTTCTCTTTCGAGCGGTGTATACAGCTGTTCTGCTTTTTTGGAAACTAGATGAGAAAAGAGTGAAAGTGAAACTTATAGTGTAATTTAATAGGGAATGAATTTTTTCCATAGCAACAACTGCATCCAGACCAAAGCAGGGGGTTCAGGGGGATGGAGCCCCCTGACCTTAACATAAGTACTGAAAGAAAAAATATTTACTTCATAGGTTCGCATCGTCACTTCTTCCTACGATCGACATAGGTTCCATTTGTTTCTTCTTCCTTCATTTGTTTCTTTATTGTCATTTATTTTTCACATTCTTTCTTAATGATGTGTACTTTGTCGATTTATTTTTCGTTTATTTGTTCACTTAAAAAATTAAAATATGTGAAATTTCTAAAGAAATGTAATGTATTTGGGATTTCGGATTTTTTCCTCCTCAACGATTTGGTCCACGGAGTAACGGTTTGCTTTTTTCGAAACCTTTTAAAAGCTCTATCGAACGACATACAGCTTATCAAATTTTGAAAGAAAAGTTGAAAATGGAATCGACTGGCCAGAATTTCTGAAATCTCGGCTTTGCGATTTTGGGGTTCTCGTTCTCGGCCGCTGTTTAATATGTTGCAAAACTGTTTTTTGTTTCGCCGTTGGCTTGCCGGGACCTCTCGAACGGTACATGGACTGCCGCCGCAGGACTAATAGTAGCGGAGAAAAAGATTCCCAAAGATCGCAATTTTTCAATCGTGAGGGGGCAGTACCGGGAAAATTTCTAGAAATATTTTTTGTTTCCAATTTCGATGATTCCGGTGTGAAACGATAGATCTCGATGACTTCATCACGAATATATGCATACTGACTCTGTTTGTCATCTTTTCGGGTAAATGTAATTTATTCTTAGAGAGGCTGCACAGAGTCGCTGGGGTGCGTCCACCGGGCTGCCACCTCACATTGGCCACAGCTGTTGTAGCCGAGCGGTTAGTGAAGCGAGCTGCCGATACGGGCTATGCTGGTTCAATGCCGCCCGTGATATCCATGATGAAATTTTTCGATTTAATTAATCTTTTTCGGGTTCTTTCTCAAAACAGTGATTAATTGGGCCCTCGAAGTACCAGAGGGGGGTCAGAGGGAGGGTTCGGTCCACAAAATTTCGGGAAATTGCTTTCGGCCCTTATCGTGGATATGTTCTTTGAATAAGTGTTTTGGATTGTATCTCGACTCCAAATGGTCCAATTTTGATGCGGTCTCGAATACTGGTCTTAGCATAATACCAATAAGGTAAAAATAGTTGTGCAGTGCAGCGCAGGCTGAGTATGTGCGCGCAGCATCGCCGCAAGTGGTGCAACGCGCAGTAACAACTGCCGAAGAGGATATCTCGGCTCCGGATGGACGAATTTCGGTACGGTCTTGAGTGATTGGCCCCGCATGACGTGGGCGGGGGCGTGATGCGTGCATAAATGCGCCTGCGCGCGGCTCAGCCGCGCGCGTGCCGCCGCAGGCGCCTTTCAACTGTTAAATCACACATCTCCGCTCCAAAGATATCAATTTTGATGCGATCTTTTTTAATCGATAAAGTAGGTTGACAGAAACGTGATATGTAAAGCTTCGTGTAAAATGCAGCTAGTCTGTATAATACAGAATATCACTAATTATTTTCACATTTGGCAAACGTTTTCGGCTTCACCGTCCGCTGGATCGTTCCGTTTTTTTGCAGATCACATTCTGTGGTGGTGCCTTCCAGAGGTGTAAAATTTCGTCCGTGTTTGCGGCTCCGTTGCGGAGTTATTCCGATCAGGTGCCCATTTTCATAGTTAAGCATTTTTGCTTGATATTTGAATTTTTAATTTCTTTTTTCTGATGGATTTGCGGATTTAGGAGACATTTTTTGAGGTGGGTGCCGATTTGTGAAAAAAATTCTGGATATGAAAAATTTTCCAGAATTGCTTTAAAATGTAGGACGAGTAAACCGGAAACGCTTATTATTTCGTCACTTTTTAGAATTTTTGTGAGATTTTTATAGGACATCTTGGGAATTTTGGTCCCGACTTGTCGGTGAAAAAGCGTTGTGGATGTTTGATAATCCGGGAAAGATATCCGTTGCATAACCGGAAAATGGATTTTTGCCCATATCTCGCTTCCGGATGCATGAATCGGGGTGGAATTTTTTTTTTACTTCAGGATGTTTGAGAGTGGCTACTGCAATTCTGAAAAAGGTTCCCCCTAGGGATGAAAAAAGTTGGCAAACTGCCAACTTCATTTTTATAACTTTTTTCCTGTTGCTCGCACAGTTTTCTCATCTACTACATGTTTTCGTCTCTTTTCAAGCTGTTTCAAATACATATGTGTGGTTTTGCTCCGATCAAAGATTTTCAGGACACTCGGAAAATTTTTTATTTTTGGCCACAACTTTTTTATGGTTCATCGGAGAGAGGCGCGCGTTGCGCCGTTGGACGCCGCAGCGATTTCGTTTCCAGTGGTCTATAACATGCCTAGGCTGTCTCTACGGGAAATACTGGAAAACGGATCTGGTGGCGAAATGGTACACTAAAGTGAGAGAGTCAGAGAAATAAAATTTCGCCCGCTCATAACTCGGCCAATTTTCGATGGATTCCAATGGCGTTCCTTCTATTCGAATCAGTATTCAATTTTCTTTCGAAGGGTCTATACACCTTGTGGGTTTTTTTGGGGAGTAGATGAGAAAAAAATAAAAATAAAAATTATGGTGTGATTTAATAGAGAATGAATTTATTCTATAGCAACAACTGGATCCAGAGCAAAGCAGGGGGTCGAGGGGGCGGCAGCCCCCCAAGGGGATTCAGGGGGGCGGTGCCTCCCCTGACCTCAAAATAAGTACTGAAATAAAAAATATTTACTTCATAGGTTCGTATCGTCACTTCTTCATGCGATCAACATAGGTTCTATTTGCTTCTTCCTGCTGCGTTCTTTTTTTCATTTATTTTTTGCATGCTTCTTCAGTAATGTATGCTTTTTGAATTCATTTTTCGAATATTCGTTCACTTAGAAAATTAAAATATGTAAAATTTCTATTGAAATGTACCATATTTGAGATCTTGAATTTTTTTCTCCGCATCGATTGCGTCCGCGAAGGAACGACTTGCCTTTTTCGGCACACTTTTAAAGCTGTATCGAACGTTGTATAGCTTATGAAATTTTGAGAGAAAAGTTGAAAATCGAATCGGCCGGCCAGAATTTCTAAAATCTCGATTTCTGCGATATGGGGTTCTCGTTCTCGGCCGATATCTCATATGGTGTTAAACGGTTTGTCGTATCGTTATTGGCTTGCCGAGACTTCTCGAAAGATATATGGATTAACGCCGCAGGAGTAATGGTAGCGGAGAAAAAAATGCCAAAGGTCGCAATTTTTCAATCGTAAGGGGGTAGTAGTACAGATAACTTTTCGAAAAATATTTTTTGGCTCCAGTTTCGATGGTTTTAGCATCACACGATAGGTCTTGATGAGCCGATTACGAATATGTGCATGAAGTGCTGCTTAGCTTCAAAGAAGGGGGAAACTATAGGTGTGCGAATGCTGCATTTTTATACAAATGAACTGCAATTTATATTTACGGTTTTTTCTCGACAACCTTGACGCCTGCGGCGCCGCGGGTTGTTTCGTTCAATGCAACTTTCAAGCCTGTATCAAATGATATATAGCTTCTTAAATTTCGAAACAAAGGTTGAAAATGGAATCGACCGGCCAGAATTTCTGAAATCTCTATTTTTGCGATTTTGCGGGTTCTCGTTCTCGGCCGTTGTTTCGTACGGTGCTGAGCGGTTTCCTGATTTGTGTTCAGCTCTGTAAGCCCTCTCGAACCGTGCATGGATTACCGCCGCAGCGCGATCCCGAGCCGAAAAAAAAATACCAAAATGGTGATTTTTCAGTCGTCAGGGGGTGCTACAGGAAAATTTCAAAAAATATTTATCGTCTCCTCTTCCGCTAATTTTGGTATCAAAGGATAGATCTCGGTGAGTTCACCAGGAATATCTGCGCCGCTTCCTGTTTTATTTGATATGTGACGAAATTTTTCGTGCATGAATGTTGCATTTTTATGTGAATGTACTGGAATTGACATTTCCTATTTTTTTTCTCGTCAACGGTTAGGTATGTGGAGTTGTGGTTTTCGCCTTTTAATACAACATTGGAAGTTCTATGAAATGGTATATACCTTTCAACAGAAAAGTTGAAAATCGAATCGACCGGCCAGAATTCCTGAAATGTCGATATTTGCGATTTGATCGTTCTCGTTCTCGGCCGCTGTTTCTTATACTGTTAAGCGGTTTCTTGTTCATCATCAGCCCGCCAAGACCTCTCGAACTTCATATCGACAACCGCCGTAGGACAAATAGCAGCGGACAAAAAAATTCCCAAAAATCGCAATTTTTGGATCCTGAGGGGGTAGTACAGGGAACTTTACGAAAAATATTTTTTGTCTCCAATTTCGATGTTTTTAGTACCAAACGATAGATCTGGATGAGCTCATCACGAATATGTGCACATGTCCTGCCTTACGTCAAAAAAAGATAAACTATAGGTGTACGAATGTTGTTTTTTTTATATAAATGAACTGCAATTTATATTTTCGATTTTTTTCTCGGCAGCGGTGGCGCCTACGGCGCTGTGGATTGTTTCGTCTAATACAACTTTCAAGCCTCTATCAAATGATATGTAGCTTGTTAAATTTCCAAACTACACTTCAACATCAATCCACCGCCCAGAACTCCTGAAACCTCGATTTTTGCGATTTCGGGGGTTCTCGTTCTCGGTCGCTATCTCAGACTCTGTTGAAAGGCCTTCAGATTCATCATTGGCCCACCGAGACCTGTCGAACGGTATACGGACTACCGCCGTAGGACCAAATTGGGCCGAAAAAAAATCCCAAAAATTGCAATTTTTCAATTGTTGATGATAGTAAAACGAAAATTTCGAAAAATATTTTTTATCTGCGATTTCGACAAGTTTGGCACCAAACGATAGACCTCGATGAGCTCATGAGGAATATATGCATATTCTGTCTGTTCCTTATGTTCTCTGGGAAATATGCGTTATTCAGGAGAGCGGCATATACTCGCTGGGGAATGTCACTCGCATTGAGAGCATGCATTGTAAGCACTGATGTAGCCGAGTGGTTAGTGTAGCGAGTTATGAATGCATGTTACGCTGGTGCAATGCGGCTCGTTGTTTAGCTGTCGCAAGTTTCGCATTTAAATTTGACTTTTCATCGTTTTTTCTCAAAAAGTGACTCTCTGGGTGAACCAGGTAGCGGACGAGGCTCAGAGGGAGGGTTTCGGTCCAGAAAGTTGCGGATGATGGATTCGGTACGTTAGGGTATTATCTCTGCTCCAAATGGTCCAATTTCGATACCCTTTCGGATACTAGGCTGTGCATTACAGGACGAAGGTGAGAGTAGTTGCGCAGAGCAGCGCAGACTCAATATGTGCGCGCAGCATCGCCGCACGTGGTGCTACGCGCTGCATCAAATGTCGAGGAAGATATCTCGGCTCTGGATGGAGGAATTTTGATACGGTTTTGAGCGACTTCCTCCACGTGGCGTGGGCGACTGCGCGGTGCGTGCGAGGTGTTGCGCGTGCGGCGCGGCCACGCGCCCACCGCCGCACGCTCTCCCTACCTGTCACAACTAATATCTCCGCTCCAGATGGACCAATTTCAGTGCGAATTTTTGAATCGATGAAGTAGGACATGTAGATAAGTGTAATATGTATAGCTTCGTGTAAAATGATCTGAAGGCGTGAGTGTGTGCAGTGCTTGATCTTCTGTGCTTGCAAGCGCCGAAGGCGCGAGGATGTTGCAAAATATTGACGCCGTAGGGCGAAGCAGGGCCGAGAAAAAAATGCCAAAATTCGCAATTTTTCAATCGTGAGGGGATAGTACAGGGATAATTTGAAAAAGTATTTTTTGTCTCCGATTTCGCCTATTTTGATATTAAACGATAGATGTCGATGAGTTGATCACGAATATATGCATATTCTCTCTGTTCCTTATGTTTTCTGGGAGATATGCGTTATTCAGGAGAGCGGCATAGACTCGCTGGGGAATGTCACTCGCACTGAGAGTCAGCTACACAAGTACTGATGTAGCCGAGTGGTTAGTATAGCGAGTTATGAATGCGGGTTGCTCTGGTTCAATGCCGCTCGTTGCTTAACTGTTGCAAGTTTCGCATCTAAATTTGTTTTTCATGGTTTTTTCTCAAAAAGTAATTCGATGGGTCCAGAATGTAGCGGACGGGGCTAAGATTCAGAGTTTCGGTCCAGAAATTCGCGGATAACTTATTCGGTACTCGCTCTGGATAACTTTTGAATAAATCTTCAGGTTTATATCTCGGCTCTAAATGGTCCAATTTCGATACGGTATTGGATATTAGAGTCAGCACAACAGGAGAAAGGTGAAAGTAGTTGTGCAGAGCAGCGCAGACTGAGTATGCGCACGCAGCATCGCCGCACGTGGTGCTGCGCGCAGCATCAAATTGCGGGGAAGATATCTCGGCTCCGGATGGACGAATTTTGATATGTTTTGAGCGACTCGCTCCGTGCGCGTCTCTCCGATGAACGTGCGCATCTCTCCGATGAACCGTTAAAAGTTATGGCCAAGAATAGAAATTTTTTCGAGTTTCCAGAAAATAGTGCATCGGAACAAAACAAAGGTGATATATTTGAAATCGGCTTGAAAAGGGATGAGAACTTGTAGTAGATAAGCAAACTATGCGAGCAACAGGAAAAAAGTTATATTTTTCAGGACCGCGGTAGCCTATCTCAAACCATAAGAAACGAAAAAAACTTCACTCCGCTTAACCCACCCAGAAGGGAGACGTGGCCAAAAATCCATTTTCAGCTTCCAGAACGGATATCTCTTCCGGATAATGAAATATCCATAACCTCCTTTCATTTTTGGCATCAGGCTGAAACTCCTAAGAGGTCCTATAAAAACCTCACAAAACCATAAGAAAGTGACGGAGAAATAAGCGTTTCCGCATTGCTCCTCATACATTTTAAAGCATTTCCGGAAAATTTTTCATATTCAGGACTTTTCTCACAAGTCCGCACCCACCTCGAAAAATGTCCCCTGGACCCCAAATACAACGGAGGAAAGAAATCAAAAATCTAACCTTGATACGAAAACTTATAAAGGAAAAAGCATAAGTATGAAAAAATTTTAAACCGGATTATTTAGGTAATTCACTGCACAACATATCACCAAAAACTAATCGGCACGTTTCCACCTGATCCTGAACACATATTTAAAAAATCAGCTGAAAATGCATAAACCATAAAGAGATATCGTTGGAGAAAGGAAAAATGAGTGATCTTCTGTATATATATATATATATATATATATATATATATATATATATATATATATATGGAACTAGCGTATTACATTTACTGTTTTTTATTACTTCATATCTTTTTTCTATTGCTTCAGATTACTTTACTCTTTTAATTCAACTTTGCAGATATCCCAAAGGAAACGAATTTGGCGGCTTCGCCGCTTCGCAGACCCAAAATCGCAGCTTCGCTGCTCCAACAGCTATGCTGTTTCGCTTAATATTCCACACAAAGGACTGAAAGTAGATTTCAAGGGACGGCTGAGCCGCTTCAACGAAATTCATTACACGAACACACGAATGGAATCGAAGCATAGTATGAAAATGAAAAGAAGCATTGAATAATGTAGGCGTAACAATGCATGAACGTAAGGTGGGATAACAGTGACTGCTGGATAAACAAAGGAGGGCGTGAACTTTGCTCCTTCGATTCATCGCGAGAGGCGATATACGGCTTGACGGGATCGTAAAGCGCGACATAGAAGCGCTGGACTTCGCCCCAAACAACCGTTCGAAAGAACAATTATTGTTTACTGAGTTCTCATTCACATGGAGTGATTTAAAATATCTCTTCAGTTTTCATGCACAGAAAACTCAATTACAGAAGTGAAAATCTAATCACCTTTCTTAAACGATGATCCCATGAATCAGCGGAACCATGGAATATGACCATAAGGCGTTCCTTGTTATGGCGTGTATCGAGAGACACCATAAAGTGCCGTGATGTTCCGAAGTGATCTATCGAATTATTCGGTAGAATACACGGCTATGCAAGCAAAGCTATGAGCCAGGAACGAAAAAATGAGAGAGCAAAGGATGTGTGACCTTAGGAGTTGGCGTCTACCGCGAGACATCATAAACTACCGTAATCAATAGTTAAGCGATGTGAAAGTGCTCCTGTGGCAAGTTAGCGGCAACCGCAAGCCACTAATGATCGCTAATATTTGCTTACGCTTAATTCGAAAAAGAGAGCGACTAAGTTTAAAAAATTTAAACAGTCGTGTTTCTCTCTCATTGTGCGAATTTCGAAAAGGTGAGCGCATCATTTTAACGCTCTCCTTGTACGCTTTAAAATGTATCTATTCTCAACGCGATTGAGCTAAGCAGAAGACTAAAGCAATCAAAAACATAATCTATCCGAAAAGTGAGCAATTTTTTGCTCAAATCGTGTGTATTGGTGACATCTAAGATTTACAGAAGAAAAAATTAGAAAAAATATGGCTAACAAAAAAGTTTACCTTCAAAATTTTAAAGGTCTATAAGTAAGTATGGGACAAAAAAAATACTACTGAATAGTATATAGCAGTGATCGATAAGAGGTGCTGCACATTTTGCAAAAAAATCAAAAAAATCCGTTGACACTGAAAAAGGAAATTTCAAAATACTTACAGGATTTAAAATTTCAGAAAAATTTCAGTACCGTATAAAAGAAAATTTAATTCTGAATCCAATAAACTAAACTCGATAAAAATTGATGCAATTCTAACTCACTTACCCCTTACTTAATTATCAAGTTTTCTCAACTTTAAAGGCTTCTAAGTGTGTGAAACTTTGAAAAAATTTTAAAACTTTTCATACCATCGAAACTCACTCATTGAGGTCTTTCATTTGATAGAAGCATGAATGAAATCGGGGCCAAAAAATTTTTCCAAAAATATCGTAAGAGGGTCCCCTTAGCATCGGAAAAACGCGATTTTGCGCGTTCCACAACGCGGCGAATTTTAAAGCAATTTGAAATTTTCAATCTCCATTCAAGTAAGCTCGCCGAGTTCCCATCAAACATCAAAAGTCCACTGTGGTAGCTTGAACCCGTGCTGAGATACGGGGTCGTCGAAAACGGCAAAGTCGTGATTTTGGGAATTGTGGTGGAACGATTCGGGTAGAGGGCTGAGTACCATTTTAGGCCATGTGGTATATTTTCGGATATTATTCGTTATTGCAAGCTCAGTGGAGTTACTTTCAACTCCCTACGATCACCGAGTGCCGAGAAAGCGGCCCCGCAATTTTAGGCCCCATAGTTAAGAGAGGTAATTGCATATTGCAAGTACCACAACATGGTGAAATTACCCTTAGTTCGGTAAATCGCGCTACATGTGCTAATAATTTTTGAATGGCTATCGAATGAGTGCATGTATGCGAAAATCCGCCTATTCATTCTCGACCTATAATACCCCTCCAAACTCGCCCCCTCCCCACCGAATAACTTTTCGAAAGTAGGTTAAAATTAAGTAGTAAGAGTAAAATCCACCTCCAATATTAAGTCTCCAAAGGTCCTGAAAGCTTGAAAAAATCGACTCATTCAAACTCGAGTTATTCGAGATTGAAGTTTCATTTCAGTGGGAATGGTACCTTCACGGGGTTTATTTCACTCTCTTCCGTTACTTTTGTAAAGCGGGACCCACCCCAACGAGTAACAAATGAAAAAAAGGAATAGAACGAAAAGAGAATTAGAAAAAACGAATAATTCTGAAAGAGGATATAACATTTCAATTTTGAGTATGAAATTTCAGTATTTTTGAAATTTAAGAAAATTTAAAACTCGAAACATACCCAGAAACGATAGGTGTGTGAAGATCGTGAATACCGAAAGATTAAAAAAAAAGAAATTGAAAAAATTTCAATTTTAACGAAAGATATCGTGGGAAATGACAAAATAAGATGTTCTATATATAATAGACTAGCTGCTGCTCCGCGTGAAGCAACATTTGAATACCACTTTTTTTATATTATATGTGTTCGAGATATGACGTGAGATAACTTGTGGCCGCGGAGAACAACGAACGCGCGCTTGCCTGCGACAGACTCGCGCCTTCGGCGCTTGCAAAGGCAGAGCACGAAACGCTACTGAACAGACTCGCGAACTCGTTGCTCGGAAGCACAGAACACGACACACTACACAACAGACTCGCGCCTTCGGCGCTCGCAAAGACAGAAGGCGACGCACTGCACAACCGGCTCACGCCTTCAGATCATTTTACAGAAGCTATACATATTACACTCATCTACATGTCCTTCTTCAGCGATTCAAAAAATCGCACTGAAATTGGTCCATCTGGAGCGGAGATATTACCTGGGACTGGTAGCGAGCGCATGCGGCGGCATGCGCGCAGCTGCGCCCATCGGCCGCAATCCCTTACACGCACAGCGCCCTGACCCACGTCACCCGGAGCGAGTCGCTCAAAACCGTATCAAAATTCGTCCATCCGGAGCCGAGATATCTTCCCCGCAATTTGGTGCTGCGCGCAGCACCACGTGCGGCGATGCTGCGTCTGTCTCAGTCTGCGCTGCTCTGCACAACTACTTTCACCTTTCTCCTGTTATGCTGACTCTAATATCCAATACGTATCGAAATTGGACCATTTAGAGCCGAGATATAAACCTGAACATTTATTCAAAAGTTATCCAGAGCGAGTACCGAATAAGTTATCCGCGAATTTCTGGGCCGAAACTCTGAATCTCAGCCCCGTCCACTACATTCTGGACCCATCGAATTGCTTTTTGAGAAAAAACCTTGAAAAAGAATGTAAATGCGAAACTTGCAACAGCTAAGCAACGAGCGGCATTGAACAGCGTAACCCGCATTCATAAATCGCTACGCTAACCACTCGGCTACATCAGTGCTTGTGTAGGGGACTCTCAGTGCGAGTGACACACCCCAGCGAGTCTATGCCCGTCTCCTGAATAACGCATATTTCCCCAAAAGCATAAGGAACAGAGAGAAGATGAACATATTACTGGTGAGCTCATCGAGACCTATCGTTTAGAACCAAACCTGTCGAAATCGCTGACAAAAAATGTTGTTCAAAATTTTTCCTGTATTGCTCTCCCACGGTAGAACGATCGCGATCTTTGCGATTTTTTTCTCGGCTCCTATTCGCCCTTGAGCGGCGTTTTATATTCCCTTCGGCAGGTTTTCGCGAGCTAATGACGGATCAGGAGACCGCTTGACACCATATGAAACAGCGGCCGAGAACGAGAACCCTCAAAATCGCAAAAATGGAGATTTCAGGAATTGTTTGCGGCTCCGTTGCCGAGTTATTCCGCTCAGGTGCCCATTTTCATAGTTAAGCATTTTTGCTTATGTCTTTTCGTGGATAGGTGACTTTTTAATTTCTTTCTTCTGTTGGATTTGTGGAATTAGGAGACATTTTTTGAGGTGGGTGCGGATTTGTGAAAAAAATTCTGGACATGAAAGTTTTTCCGGAATTACTTTAAAATGTATGAGGAGTAATCCGGAAACGTTTATTATTTCGTCACTTTTTAGAAATTTTGTGAGATTTTTATAGGACCTCTTGGGAATTTGGTCCCGACTTGTCGGTGAAAAAGCGTTGTGGATGTTTGATAATCCGGGAGAGACATGCGTTGGGGAACCGGAAAATTGATCTTTGCCCATATCTCGCTTCCGGATGCATGAATGGTGGTGGATTTTTTTTTTACTTCAGGCTGTTTGAGAGTGGGTACTGGAATTCTGAAAAAAGTTCCCCCTAAGGTTGAAAAAAGTTGGCAAACTGCCAGCTTCATTTTTATAACTTTTTTCTTCTTGCTCGCACAGGTTTCTCATCTACTACAAGTTTTCATCTCTTTTCAAGCTGTTTCAAATAGATAGGTGTGGTTTTGCTCCGATCCAGGATTTTCAGGACACTCGGAAAATTTTTTATTTTTGGCCACAACTTTTTAATCGTTCATCGGAGAGAGGCGCACGTTGCGCCGTTGGACGGCGCAGCGATTTCCTTTACAACGGTATATAACATGCCTAGGCTGTCTCTATGAGAAATACTGGAAAACGCGTCTGGCGGCGAAATAGTACACTAAAGTGAGAGAGTCAGAGAAATAGAAATTCGCGCCTTTATAACTCGGCCAATTTTTGATGTATTTTAACGTGAGTTTCTTTATTCGAACCAGTATTTAATTCTCTTTCGAACGATTTATGCACCTTGTGGGTTTTTCTGGAAACTAGATGAGAAAAGAATAAAAATAAAATTTACAGTCTAATTCTATAGAGAATGAATTTTTTTCCATAGCAACAACTGCATCCAGACCAAATCAGGGGGTCGAGAGGGGCGGGAGCCCCCCGCGGGGGGTTGAGGGGGCAGAGCCCCCCTGATCTTAATATAAGTACTGAAATAAAAAATATTCAGCTAATAGGTTCGTATCGTCACTTCTTCCTGCGATCAACATAGGTTCTGTTTGCTTCTTCGTGCTGCATTCTTTTTTTATCGTTTATTTTTGCATGCTTCTTCAATAATGTGTATTTCTTGAATTCATTTTTCGAATATTTCTTGAGTTAAAAAATTAAAATATGTAAAATTTCTAGTGAAATGTACTATATTTGAGATTTCGAAACTTTTTTCTCTGCAACGAATAGGTCCACGTTGGAATGATTTACCTTTTTGGACACAGTTTTAAATGCTCTATCGAACGATGTGTAGCCTGTCAAATTTCGAGAGAAAATTTCAAAATCGAATCGACCGGCCAGAATTTTTGTCTGAAATCTGGATTTTTGCGATTTTGGAGTTCTCGCTCTCGGCCGCTATTTCATACGGTGCCAAACGGTCTCCTGATTCGTCATAAGCTCGCCGAACCTCTCGAAAGGCATGCTGTCTACCGCCGTAGGACAAACAGGAGCCGAGAAAAGAATTCCCAAATATCGCAATTTTTCGGTACTGAGGGGGTAGTACAGGGAAAATTTCGAAAACTATTTTTTGTCTCCAATTTTGCTAGTTTTGGTATCAGACGATAGATCTCGTTGAGCTGGTGACGCATATATGCACCGCCTCCTGTTTTATTTGAAACGTAACGAAATTATAGGTTCATAAATTTTGCATCTCTATATAAATGTACTGCAATCGATATTTTCGCATTTCTTTTCTCGTCAACGGTTAAGTCTGTCGATGTGCGGTTTGCGTTGTTCGATACAGTTTCGAAAGCTCTATCGAATGGTGTATAGCCTATCGAATTTCGAGACAAAGGTTGAAAATGCAATCGACCATCCGGAACTTCTGAAATCTCGATATTTGCGATATCGGGAGTTCTTGTTCTCGGCCGCTGTTTCATATGCTGTTAGGCGGTTTTTTAGATCGTCATCAGGCCGCCGAGACCTCTCGAACGGCGTATTGACAACCTCCGTAGGACAAACAGGAGCGGAGAAAAAAATTCCCAAGTTTCGCAGTTTTTGGATCCTGAGTTAGTAGTATGGGGATCTTTTCGAAAAACATTTTTTGTCTCCAATTTTGATGGTTTTAGTATCATACGATAGGCCTTGATGAGCTGATCACGAATATATGCCTTATGTGCTGCGTGACGCCAAAAATAGGGAAACTATAGGTGTGCGAATGCTGTATATATATGAGATGCAATTTATATTTTCGATTCCCTTTTCTCGGCAACGGTTACGCCTACGGTGCTGCGGATTGTTTCGTTCAATACAACTTTCAAGCCTCCATGAAATCATGTATTGCTTGTTAAATTTCGAAACAAAAGTTGAAAAAAGATTCGACCGGCCAGAATTCCTGAAATCTCGATTTTTGCGGTTCTGGGGTTGTCGTTTTCGGTCGCTGTCTCACAAAGTGTTAAACGGTCGCTTCATTTCTGATCACCTCGGTAAGCCCTCTCGAACGGTGCATGGATTTCCGCCGTAGCGCGAACCGAGCAGAGAAAAAAATCCAAAAATCGCAATTTTTCAATCTTAGGGGGTAGGGCAGTAGAGTGAGAATTTGAAAATATTTTTTTCTCTCCGATTTCGACAAGTTTGTTACCAAACGATAGATCTCGATGACCTCATCACGAACATATGCACATTCTCTCTCTTCCTTGTGTTTTCGGGGAAATATGCGTTATTCAGGAGAGGGGCACAGACTCACTGGGGTATGTCACTCGCAGTGAGAGCCAGGTTTGCAAGCAGCGGTGTAGCCGATTGGTTAGCACAGCGAGCTATGGGCGGGCTATGCTGATTCAATGACGCTCGTTGCTTTGCTGCTGCAACCTTCGAATTTAAATTTGTGTTTTCATGGTTTTTTCTCAAAAGGTGATTCGCTGGATCCAGAACGTGGCGGACCGGGCTGAGACTCAGAGTTTCGGTCCAGAAATTTGCGGATGACTTATTCGGTACTCACTCTGGATACCTTTTGAATAAATGTTTAGGGTTATATCTCGGCTCTAAACGGTCTAATTTCGATAGGGTTCACAACGAATCCCAAATGGCCGGAAACCACGAAATATCTCAGGAAAGGTGAACGATGTGTAGATCAGCCAATGTTGGTAGCGAGAGTTTTCCATTGCAAGTTCAAGGAGTTCGTAAAAGATATTGTTGAACGAAAATTGCTGGGAGAGGTGGCCGATTACGCCTATAATACCGAGTTTCAAAAGCGTGGTCTCCCTCACGTACATGTGTACAGCATGTTGCTGCTGTGCATTAAGCGGGAACATCAGGTGCTGGTACCCGAAGATATAGATGACTTCATTCAGGCTCACATTCCTCGGGTACGTGATGATGATAGTAGTGAAGAGGAAAGAATGCAGGCGGAACTTCGCAAACTGGTGCTAAAGCACATGATTCACCGGCCCTGCCAGAATACGAGTTTCCCGTGAGGACGAGTGACGGCTTTTATTCAAAAGGTTTTCCGAAAGCGTTTTGCGAGCAAACCACAATATCTCCGACCGGCTACGCCTTGTTAAAGCGGCCAGATGACGGAACGTTGGCACTTCTGGAGGACCGGAAGACAAGAATCATGATGTTGTTCCATATAGCAGATATTTCCTGAAGAAGTCTGAAACGCATATAAACGTAGAACACTGCGCGTCCATAGAAGCAATTAAGTACATTTTCAAATGTGTATTTAAGGGCTACGACTGCGCTAAGCCCTAACGTTCACGCGACCGATGGGCAGGAGACGAGCCTAAGCCCTAACCTTCACGCGACCGACCTTTAAGAAGGAGAGACCGACCTAAAGACCACGGGAACCAACTGGACCGGAGAGGCATTGGGTCAGAGCAGGCGAAAGCGATATGAAGAGACATGTATTCATAATGAATGCTGTGTTCATTGAAATAAATAAATAAATAAATGGACTGCGCTAAAATGGAACTTATGACAAAGATAACAAAAAATGTCATAGCTGAAGACGTAGTCGGTCCTAGTGTTCCAGAATTAGACGAGGTAGAAGATAATGGCACAGTTTGCTGCAACGTGGAAGCTGTGAATATCGTCTCAGGAAGAAATGATGGAAATCTGGACGCAGAAGAGGTGAACACCGGAGATGACGACGCAGAAACAAACGCGGTCGGTGTACAAGTCCACTACAAAGATCTACCAGGAGGCAATAGAATGGACGGGCCATGTGAAGTCCGAATGGAGGTAATTGATTACGATGAAGTTTAATGGTGTCGGCGCATG
This sequence comes from Baylisascaris procyonis, assembly GCA_037389465.1. Classification (NCBI taxonomy): domain Eukaryota; kingdom Metazoa; phylum Nematoda; class Chromadorea; order Rhabditida; family Ascarididae; genus Baylisascaris; species Baylisascaris procyonis. The sequence goes on along the minus strand of JAZARR010000130.1, from coordinate 102,723 downwards.
AGAGTGCTGACCGCAAGTGAAGCAATATATAGAGATTGCGGCTGTCTTATGCACAGACTCAGCCATACAATAATTCGGCTGGCAGTACATCTTCCTGGTGAAAAGAACGTATATTTTCAACAAGGTGAAGAAGTATCCGCTTTAAATCGCTCGGAAAGAAAGCGCACGCAGCTGGAAGCGTACTTCGATTTGAATAAGAGAGACGAAAGTGCCAGGAAATTAACGTATTTGGAGATGGCGAAAGAGTACAGGTGGGAGAGGAAGGTCCTCAGAAATATATGAAATCATATCATATGGGTGAAGCCTATCCACCATGATAATATTATAACACAAACATACACTGTGAGTGCACGCCTCGTTGAAAAATTCTGTTTACGAATGTTACTGAAATACGTGAAAGGTCCTCAGAGTTTCGAAGATGTAAGAACAATAAACAACGTGACGCACCCTTTTACGACGTATGTATTGCATTTGGATTAGCAGTGCAGAACACTATTTGGGAGGATTCACTCGCTGTGGTGTGCTCTTATTATATGCCACGGCAACTAAGGCGATGCTTTGCCACTATGATAGCGTTTGGTGCTATCGCAGAAGCACCGCGTTTGTGGGAAAAGTATAAATCGCATATGTTGGCTAGGAATGCAAAGAAAAGTTCAGAGCAGTTGCAGTGGCTTGCATTACGGCAAATTCAGCGAATTTTAAACGCTGCTGGACAAGAAATACGCGCATATGGAATTGTATATTCAGAGGAGAAATGCGATCAGGGAAATATCGTTGAAAATGAGGAGATCAGTGAAGAAGAGCAACAGCGTGAGGTGGATGAACTTTACGGAAATTTGAACGTAGGTCAGAAGGCGATTCTTGATCAGGTAATAAATGCCATTTACGGCAATAGAGACAAATTTAAACGTTGCTTCTTTTTGCAAGGAGCTGGCGGCACAGGGAAAACCTACATATATAACTTCCTCATCAAGTATGTGGATGCACGCGGCGATAGGACTATTGCAGTAGCCTCAACGGGCATAGCGGCAACATTGCTTATTGGAGGCACAACCGTACATAGCCGCTTCAAGCTTCCACTGCGGCTGTCTTATAACTCAGTATCTTCGATGAAAGCAGACAGTCCGGAGGTGGATACAATTCGGAAATCGCGGTTGATAATTTGGGATGAAGCTTGCGTCATACAAGGGTACGCCCTTGAAGCCGTGGATAAGCTTGTAAAAGATTTGGCAGCATCGGAAGAGAGGAATATCCCATTCGGTGGGCATGTAATACTTCTTGGAGGAGATTGGAAACAAATGCTCCCCATAGTAGAAGACGGCACAGCGGAAGATATCATAAAAAATACGATCCGCGACAGCCCAATATGAACCTCCTTCCAAATTTTGCAGCTGACACAGAATATGCGCACAGGTCCAGGTGGGCAAGAATTTTCTTCATTCCTCGAACGCCTAGGCAATGGCGAACTACAATTTACGACATCAGGTGGGTCGTATTTAAGAATGCCTCGCACATATGTAATGGACCACGAGGAGGATGTCACAGAGTGGGTATATGACAGTAGGAGCTTAAGCAACCCGGCGGCTTTAAAGGATAGAGCTGTGTTGGCAGTGAGAAATGAAGAATGCAGTGATTTGAATGAAATAATACTTAGGCGGTTACATCCTCATGAAGAGCACCGCAAGTACTTCGCAGTTGACGACATAGATCGTGACGATCCGGAGTGTGTGGTTGAGATGATGGCGCAAGATTATCTGAGTTTCAGCACACATCCATGGATGCCGCCCTATGAGCTGCATTTGAAAAAAGAAGCTGTGGTGATGTTGTTGCGTAATATTCATTTGGCATCTGGGCTTTGCAACGGTATAAGGCTTATTGTGAACGAAATGCGCCAAAATTCCTTGCTGTGCACGATACTGACAGGAATGCACGCCGGTGACACAACAGTTATTACAAAGCTGCACCTAAAATATAAGGGAGGTAAACGCGATGGTGGTGTAGTATTCACACGGACGCAGTTCCCCATTCGTCTATCATACTGCATGACAATAAATAAAGCCCAAGGACAAACTCTCGACCGCGTAGGAATTATCCTCCGCATACCTGTTTTCGCGCACGGTCGGCTTTACGTTGCACTCTCACGTGTAAGTCCGATCTCAGCATTGAGGATTTACACCACAGTACCACTAAGGCTAAAGCGCACCGCGTACTACAACAACGAAGAATATGTACCAGTCAGAAACGTTGTCTACCCATGTGTGACGAATGACTAATGTGTCAGAGGCAATGGTGATATCTGCTCGTGGAGTGCGCAATGATTGAACCGTTTTGGCGTTAGGGCATGAAGCCTCCAACGAAACCAAATGCACTCGACCGATGACGCCTGCTGAAATCGCCTGGCGGCGGTGAAGAAGGAAATGTGAACTCAGTGAAAGGGCCGCTGCCATCGAAAAGAATAGCTTCTCCATTTTTCAGGACATGTTAATGATTGATTTGCAACGCTCACCGAAAAATCCGTGGGAGTATTGCACCGGGTGGGCGGTCGTCCATTTGTGTGCTAGATCTGATCGTTGAAGGATATGTGGTCCTATTCGTTTTGCTCGTTGCATTCGTTGACGGCCGGTGAGAGGAACACTATGCATAGAGTGAGTGTCGTTGATCACTTGTAGACTCCAACGGAGAAATCCCTATGTGGAGACTGTTCGCGTAAGCTGAGAACAGTAGGTGAAGTTAGTGGGTACGAGTCGCCTTTGATAGAGGGCTACACGATGTGTTGTTCAACGGTCCACCGCTCGCGCGGTACAACTGACTAACCGAGGAAGGCGAATGAACAACCGGAGTGTTGATAAGGACAGATTTGCATTTGCATTGACGCGAGTGCTGATAGCCCAATCACAGTTAGAAGTGTTAGCAAGAAAAATGATGCTTTAGGAAAGAACTTAACGTGACATGTTGTATTGCTAAACGTCATAGTTCGCGTAATTCTATGGTTAATGAGGGCCGACTGAGGATCGTCCGCATTCTTATCAGAAATGCAAAGACGCGGAGTTTGTCCCAGGTTAGCTCTTGTTTGTTCGGTTTCATCCGACGATACTTGGAGAGGGTAGAATTGTGCAATAGTGCGTAAGAAGGCCCGACCAGAGGAATATTTGACTCGAGCTGTTCGTACTCTTTTGCCTGATCCGATTGGGACCTCAACGACTTTGTTGTATTCATCTTAGTTTATAAGAACGCTTTTTCCACATCTGCTACGAGAGCAATAAATGTGGCGAATTTAGTTGGGAAGAATGTTTATTGAGACAGACGCGCTGCTTATATAGTGGCAATAATGTGCATATTATAATCAGAATTAAAGCAACAACAATGTTTCATTTAATGAGGGTATGTAAAACAGTCACAATCAGGACAAATTAGGTACTTTCACTGGTAACAATATTTCATTTCTTTTCCTTTCTTTCAATTAAGCATTTCTTTGAATAACATTTCTTTGAAGTAGATTAATGACAATAACAATACATTCAAACATTTGCAATCATTTAGGCATCATTGCAATAGGACAGATTTTGCATCGTTCACATGTAAACAATCTGAAGGTGAATCACATCATTGGTCGGCGATTGCGACATTCCGGGGGAAAGGGGAGAAGGGAGAAATTTATTGAAGTTTTCGAAAAAAAGTTTTTTTCGTGAGGTTTTTTATTTGTGAACCACCTTCGGTAAGAAATATGACATATTATTAGAAAACTGAAAGCTATAGAAGCGGTTGAAAAAGGGTTAGTCTTGAAGAATTCAAGGAGAAATGAAATATCGAATGATTGTGTTGCTCTATCCCTGAATTCAGCTACAATATTAGTGATATTCGGAAATTGCTCCGCATCAATGTGTTTGGAGTCCCTTCAAGGTAGAAATTAGTTTTTCCTCCTGGACAAACGACATTACAAGACTTTTGAAAATTTGCTATGTCGTAATGGATTACTATCCTGTTTAGCTTAAGGGCATCTTCACATCTAAAGGTAAATTCCACTTGTTCACATCCTACATGTGCTCCTGCTGTTCCTTTCAGCGCCTCTATTTCTCTAAGTGGAGTCGATATTTGTCGCCAAGTTCCTTCACTCGCACTTCAGTAATCTGTGTCGTTTCACAGACATTCGTCCTGTCTGAAGGTGTCCTAGTGTGCAGCGCACACTCCAATCTCTCTTTAGTTTCTTGTTCAAGTTGCTCCGATTTTTTTAAGTTGATCGATTTCTGTTTTTGCATCTTGTAGTTCTCTTTCGAGCAAACAGACTTTCTTCGTTTCTTCTTTAAGCCGTGTTTTTGCTTTTCCTTCACGATCATGTACGGCTCTGTTCGCAGCTTGTAACTTCCCAAGCTCTTGTTCCATTTTGCGAAAACGATCCTTAACCGCATCGAATTCAACATCTGCCTTCTGTTTCGAGCTCACGACATCGTTCTTTTCTTTCTGGAGTTTGTTGTTCAGCTCGGTCAATTTGGCGATCTCCTTCTGCGCAGAGGCTGCCGAATTCCCGAGGGTGGTGATCTCAGGTTGACTTGTCTTCAACTGTGTGTCCAACTCATCGTTATGACGCCACAACTTCAGCAACTTGCTGTCATGATCAGCAATTACTGCATTCAGTTCCGCAATTTCACCGACATTTTTCATGCTAGCTTTCTCAATATCTCTCATCTTTATTTTGAGTTCCATTTCACGCGAAATATCGGCAAGCTGCCTCGCCAGGTCCTCTCTCTGTTTGCTGAAATCGCCCTGCCGTTGTTTGATTTCTTTGACCGTCATTTCAATAGCAACTGTGCTTTTAGTGGTTGCATTGAAGTTGCTCTCCAGATTATCCAGTTCACTGGTAACCGCATCGAAACGAGCCCGTCGATTTTCCAAATCTTTCAACAATCACTCCTCACATCCTCGAAATGTTTAAGAGCTTGAACTAAGATAGGATTATCGGGGTTCTGAGAAAGCAACTCTTCAATTTTCTCTTCTGTGGGATAATTGTGCGATCCGTTATCAGTTATAACTGAATGGACAGGAATGGCAGGAATGGTATGGTCAGGAATGGCGTAAATGTTAAATCAAAGACCCCAAAATTTAACAGGATTTTTGCAAATTAACCGCGAGTGCTATAATTCACCACTTCTTTACCAACCATTGCGGCATGTAATCACGGGTAACCTGAATGTTCTCAAATCTACAAATTTTAAGCGGCTTTTTAAAAAAGGTAAAAGTTCAGACCCATAATCAATAAACATCCCATACATATTACGGAGGAGGCAGTGCAATCCTTGAACAAACTTATTACGCAGATGGCTCGTTCCGAGCGTATTAATATAAATAATTTTGAAATTTTCCGACACCTGGTTGCAAGTCGTATAAAACAATTTTTCCTAACGAATTTTTAAAGGTGAGGTTGATATACGTAACAATACTTATCATAAAATTAATCGGCTGATTAATGATATTCATGCTAAACTTATTATTGTGCATACAGGTAAAGCGCCTAACAATAATGCGTTTGTATGTAAACAATTTTATACTCAGAGTTTAAGTAAAGAACTTGGCATTACAGTCGATAGAATTACTCGGAATGATATTTATGAATATGTTAGTATTAGAGATCTATTGGAAGTTATCAACGCGCACCGTAAATTTTCTGAAAGATACTTCATTAGCGTTGATGATGAAAACGCAGTCTTACCTAGAATTTTTGCAATTCCAAAATTATACAAAAATCCTTGTAAATTCAGGTGTGTTGCCGGGCAAGTAAAAGTTCACCGAGACCGTTATCGTCGATGCCACACAGCATCCTACAATTTATGAAAAATCATTTTCGGAATTACTGCAATATAGCTGCTCAAAGAAGTGGGATTAATTACTACTACAGCGTTAAAAATTCTTATGATGTCTTGGACATGATTAGCAAATACAATAAGCATATCAAAAATGTTTTGGCGGCCGACTTTTTCTACACTGTTCACAGCACTACCGCATGGCAATATAATTAAAGCAATGAATTACCTAATACATGCATGCTTTAGTAGTTCCAATAAGGCCTATCTGAAAATTTGTGCAAGTAGAGTATTTTGCTACACAGATAATTATGAGTTTGACAAGCATTATCGTACTCTGGACAGGACACAGATTATGGAAATTATTAAATTTGTTATAAGCGAGAGCTACGTCACCTTAGCTGGCTTCATTCTTAGACAATCTAAAGGAGTACCCATGTTGGGTAAGGCAAGTCCAGATATAGCAGGTCTTGCTCTGTCCATTATGGAGTATACATATGCCAAAATTTCACGCTTTAATGCTCTCTGCTGTAGATGTGTTGATGATTTATTAATATTCAATAACGAAAACTTTAAGGATACGGCAAATTTCATTTACGGTGAAGCATTACAGATTGAGATTACTTATGCTGGTAATATGGCCAATTTTTTGGATTTAAACTTATGTATTACACGTAATGGGGTGGTCACAAATGTATATGATAAGGCCGATCAGATTAACTTTTTAGTTAACATATGTATTCAATTGGATAGTAATATTCCACTGTTTATACATAGAAACCTCATGGTTTCCCAAATCTGCAGATTCACTAAATTGTGCTCCTTTAAAGAAGATTTTATCAATAAGTGCAAAGATCTACTGAAAAATTACAGGGGCAAAGGTCTCATTATTTTCATGATGAAAAGGTCTATATACAAGCCATTGATCAATAAACCGGAAATGATATATAACTTTGTTTACCCAAACAGACAGAGTATTAATAATTTGCTTTATAAAATTTTTTACGGACTTTAGTATCTTCCGCGTGATAGATTAAAGATACAGGTCCCTTTGTGAATTAAACGGTTCTTTTCCGTTATCATTTCGAAACACATTGAGCATAACAGCTTGATTCTCAGTACTATATTAATGGAATCCAAGTTACTAGCATTGTTTACTTAATTCCACGGTCCTCGATCTCATAGAAAGTGGTTTTAACCAGCTGTTCTAGGGCTAAGTTTATGGAAACTAAGTTTATTTGTTTGTGAACTACGGTTCTCGTTAATAATGGCTCACCAAAATACTGATCTAACAGCGGTCTAATGGTAAATACGTGGCGCCAATGTTGGCGCACTGCTGGAAGGTTCTACGACCATCATTAGGTTCAGCACTAGTGCGTACGAGAGCGTATCTACAAACGGGGTCTTATTGTTCTTTATTTTAATTATTTTTCAATTTACTTTAGTCGCTTTAGGATAATAATAAGATATAGTAATGTTGCCTGTTTTCTAGCCATTAGTTAGCTTAAAAAATAAATTTCACTTACAGCCTTATACTAATACTAATGTTATCCATAAACTTTTATTGCACTACCCTTAACAGTTTTAGTGTAACAATTTAGGTTGGTAATCACAGGTTAATATGTTGTTATCGGCATATTATAAAAAGCAACATATGTAATTATTTAAAACTATGAATGCACAATAAATTAAAAACATGAAATTATTTAAAAACTATAAATGCAAAATAAATTAAAATAATTGCACAAGAAAGTAGCGAAAAATAGATCGTAGTTGTAAAAAGGATATCCAGAGAAAAGAACAAAGACTTTAAAGGTGTACACGTTTCGGCCCTTATTCGTTTACGTGCGCACCTGAGTTATGCATGGGCCATCGTCAGAACGGTACGCATAACCCTGTTAGTTAAATGATGAAAAGTTGTAATGTTAGTGAAACAGAACAGTGTAAAGGGCAGCGTAATAAGGAGACAGATAGAAGTGGAAAGGAAGACCTGGAAACGCAAAAGACGAGGAATAGAATGAAGAAATGCAACTGAAGTCGTAAAGCGAACTATAGGTAGCGCAAATGTGATTATAATTAATATTATGGGTTAAAAGTAGATTACAAAGACCTCGCCTACCTCATCATCACGTTCCGGTTTTCTCCTTTTCTCAGTAACCGATCCTTGTGAAGTCGAATCTACGTTCCTCTTGCCACCGACTTCCATAGTTTATACTACAAACTTTTTTTTAAAAAGAAGGCAAAGTTCAAAAAGTTTTTCCAAAAACAGAAAACACACGACGCTACAAATTGCCTCGCGCCTAACAAAAAATGTTACCTATGTTGCCTTAATAATATACCAATAACAACATTAAACTGTGACTACTAACCTAAATTGTTACACTAAACCGTTATGGGTAATAGAATAAAAGTTAATGCACGACATTACTATAAGGTGGTGAGTGAAATTTCTTTTCAATCTAATTAATATCTAGAGAATGGTCAAAATTACTCTATGATATAGTTATCGTAAAGCTACTAGAATAAAAAGAAAGGTATGAAACTAAAATTGAAATCCCGTGTGTAGATATGCTGTCGTACGCAATACTGCTAATGTTATTGGTGGTCGTAGTAGGTTCCAGCAATGCACCAATATTGGCGCCATATATTTGCTATAGACAATGTTAGATCAATATTTTAGTGAACCTTTATAAACGAGAACCGCGATTCGCAGACGAATAAATATAGTTTCCATGAAGTTAGCGCTATAGCAGTTAGTAAAAACCACTTTCTCTGATATGGAGCACCTATAATTAAGTAAATAACGTTAATAACCTAGATTATATTAATGTGGTTATAAAAATCAAGCTATTATGTGAATTGTATTTTGTTACTAGAATGCAACAGACCCGTTTAATTCATGAAGTACCTGTGTCTTTAATCTCACCATGTGTAAGATACTAAAGCCCGTAAAAATTGCATCAAGCAAATTACTAATACTCTGTCTGTTGGGGTAAACAAACTTATATATCAATTATGGTTTATTGATCAATGCCTTGTATATAAACTTTTTCATGATGAAAATACTAAGACCTTTGTTCCTATAATTTTTAAGTAGATCTTTGCACTTGTTGATAAAATCTTATTTAACGGAGCACAGTTTAGTAAACCTATAGATTTGGGAAACTATGAGGTTTTTATGTATAAACAGAGGAATACTACTATCCAATTGAGTATATTTGTTAACTGAAAAGTTAAACTGATCGGTCTTATCATATACATTTGTGACCACCCCATTACGTGTAATACATAAGTTTAAATCCAAAAAATTGGCCATATTACCAGCATAAGTAATCTCAATCTGTAATGCTTCACCGTAAATGAAATTTGCCGTATGCTTAAAGTTTTCGTTATTGAATGTTAATAAATCGTCGACATATCTACAGCAGAGAGCATTAAAGCGCGAAATTTTGGCATATGTATGCTCCATAACGGAAAGAGTCAGATCTGCTATATCTGGACTTGCGTTACCCTCCATGGGTACTCCTTAAGATTGTCGAAAAATGAAGCCAGCGAAAGTGACATAGCTCTCGCTTATAACAAATTTAATAATTTCCATAATCTGTGTCCGATCCAGAGTACGATAATGCTTGTTGAATTCATAGTTATCGGTGTAACAAAATACTTGAGTCGCAGAAACTTTCAAGTAGGCCTTATTGGAATTATTAAAACATACATGGGTTAAATAATCCATTGCTTTAATTATACTGTCATGTGGTAATGCTGTATACAGTGTAGAAAAAGTCGGCCGCCAAAACATTTTTGATATGCTTATTGTGTTTGCTAATCATGTCCAAGACATCATGAGAATTTTTAACGCTGTAGTAATAATTAATCCCAATTCTTTGAGTGGCTATATTGCAGTAACTCCGAAAATGATTTTTCATAAAATGTAGGATGCTATGTAGCACGGTTTCAATGAACTTTTACTTGCCCTGGCTATATACCTGAATTTGTATGGATTTTTGTGTAATTTTGGAATAGCGAAAATTTTAGGTAAGACTGCATTTTCATCATCAACGCTAATAAAGTATCTTTCTGAAAAATTACGGTGCGCGTTGATAAGTTCCAAAGCTCTCTATTATTTACATATTCATAAGTATCATTCCCAGTAATTCTATCGACAGTAACACCAAGTTCTTTACATAAACTCTGAATGTAAAACTGTTTACATACGAACGCATAATTGTTAGGCGCTTTATCTGTATGCACAATAATAAACTTAGCATGAATATCATTAATCAGCCGATTAATGTTGTAATAAGTATTGTTACGTATATCAATTTCACCTTTATAAAATTCATTAATAAAAATTCTTTTTATACAACTTGCAACCAGGTGTCGAAAATTTTCAAAACTATTTATATTAATATGCTCGGAACGAGCCATCTGCATAATAAGTTTGTTCAAGGATTGCACTGCTTCCTCCATAATGTGTGTGGGATGTTTATTGATTATGGGTCTGAACTTTGTACCTTTTTTAAAGAGCCGTTTAAGATTTGTAAATTTGAGAACATCCAAATTACCCGTGATCACATGCTGCAATGGTTGGTAAATAAATGGTGAGATATAGCGATCACAGTTACTTTGCAAATATCCTGTTAAGTTTTGAGGTCTTTGATTTAACATTTTTAATGTTTTATTATAGTTACACAGGTACCGTCCCATTGTCTTGTCGTAGGAAAAAGTTATTTGTATTCTAGGGAAATTATGCATAACTTTAAGTAGTTCCTTTTTAATATCACTGCTATGAAAAATGCGGTTATAATTAATATTGTGGTATCCGAGACCAGGGCAATGCATGTGATATCTAAAACATTTCCTATCAGCCTTTTTATTTTTATCCGTTTTAAAAACATTTTTATGTATTATGTACATTGTACACAGAAAAGTGACCTCGTGACTAATGTTTCTATTAGTACCCAGTATATCAAGGTACAACATTTTAAGTGTACGGTTACTTTGTTGATATAATTCCCTGAGAAAATCACGTACATTTTCAGCTTTGTTTGAAGGAAACATGTTCGTATTAACCTTATTTAAAAAACTGTGGTTTACAATTTTACTGTTCCTCCTTCTTCTTCCATGCCCATGTTTGGAAGCAATTCCGTAATTTTCAAAATATGGGACCTTAGAGGAATTTTCTTTGAATAGTAATTCTGGAATATTTCCAACTCCCTTAATGTTGTCGTTTAGGCCCATTGGGTAAATAGTACGAAGTACCTTAATCCAGAACAATTCTGCTTCTACTAGGTACTTATTTTCTCTAACTTTCTCTAATATACGTACTCTAACATTGTGAATGCCATGATTATCTTTTTGAAAATGGCTGTAGAGGTAATTAGACACGTTACCTTTGGTAATGTTATATAGATGTTCACGAACACGAAATCTCAGATTCCTGGATGTTTGTCCGATATATTGCAGTCCACATATGTTACAACTTAAACAATAAACTACACCCGAGGTGTCACAGTCTAATTGAACATGGTCAGTTTCCATACAAAACTTCCTCCCACTAATACTAGATACTGTCCATTTGCTTTGCTCAATCACATTGCAACATTTGCAGTTTTTTCCACAAGGTTTCCCATCTTTAATGTAGTTCACGTCATTCTCATTGTAGACCGTGTAAAACTGATGGTTTGCATCGTTATTTTTCACCGGGTACCCGACGGGTAATATATTTTCTGGCCCATCCCCTGTTCGTTGGGCTACGAGTAAAGGATTATGAAACAGCATTTGAGAAGCGGTCGGGGGTGCAGGGGATGCCCCACCCTCAACCACCGCCGTTGAGGTGGCGATCCTTTGGTTGTTTATATTATTTTGAGAGAGGTGGATCATCTTGGGTGGGGTCCGCGTATCTGCCATATAAGGGGTGCCAAACACACCGCCGCGCCTGCGTCGATATGACAGAACAGAACGGTTGCCCGGATGGGGGCTGCTTTAGCCCGTATCCAAACTAGTACTACCGCTACCTTATCACTAGTCCGGTCTTATATGTAGAGCCGTACCGGAAATCTTTTAAAACCAGTAGGCAAGGAACATTATTTATGGCATGCACGACACTATATATGTGTATAGTCGAGTGTAGAACTGTTTTTGTAAGACACTCGCTGATATATTCCTAGCATTATACTTGTTGATTATGAGCTTCCCTGTTATGATATATGACCATTCATCACTGATAAGCGGTAGGCATTATGGGTGTCCTGGTAAAAATTACTGTTAAAAATGTATTTTATGTTTATTTATGTATATATAAAACACAGCGCTTCATCGCATAAAAACAAAACATAAAGATCTACTCCATAATTAAGTACAAAACGAATAAAACATTAACGTAACATAAGAGAACATATACGAGGTCCTTTCCGCTCAGCTTTAGCCTGGATAGAGAACATGGCTAGTGGAATACTCATTTTTTTCAAAACTTCAGTAATGTTCTCATCATCAAACCTATACCAAACGGTATTAGGTCTTGTCTCAATACGAATTTTTTCTTCGATCGCCATAGCTGCAATACCCTTAACCCTAAGTTGTTATGCGGTAGATATTGCTTTATTAAAAATATTTGACTGCAATCTCGTTGGATCGGTTCTGATTTGTGTTTTTTTGCCATGAGGTGTATAAGTCTACTAATCTTGTACTTAGCCCTGTTGAAGTTCTTAAGCTCTTCAGATGACATAAATTGAGCTAAAATGTATGGTTGGGCAGATTTCGTAACCCATTGGCACTTTGTCAGGGGTATAGCTTCAGCATCACTTTTTCCATATCCCATGGCCTCGATGCATAACTGATTAAGAAGTTGCCTGGGTGTAATGACATCAAATCCAGTGGTTCCATCTTGATTTGTCGTAACGATTTTGCATCTGGTGTATTGGAAGCCATAGATATGCACATTACGTTGTCTTAGAATGCGCTCGTTATCTTCAGTACGGCTGCTGTTGTCGGTAATTCTTGTTTCATGATCATCGAATTTTTGTTCGATCTTGTTTAATTGCTGTTTCAGTTGTTCAGTCTATAAATGTAAAGGCTTTAATAACACAATTATAGTTACACTGAGTTTCGATACATAGAGGAACACTTAAATAAAATGGTGTGAAAACCAGGTAGCAATTGTAGTTAACGCCAATTGCGTTGTATGGTAAATAAAAAGTTACCCAAAATCCAATATTAGGGTAGCCAAAAAGCTACCCTTATCGAGTTTTTGGGATAGCCAAAAAACTATCCCTGTCAAGTTTGAGTTACTCCAAAACTACCTCCGTGTTGTTAAATCTGGAGCATTGTAAACCTATTTATACTACCCTTTAATAAACATTATTAGCAATAATTATTATCTAAAAGACTTTTAATAATAACTGCTATAGAAAACAAATAATTGTTACATCGAGATGTGTTCGCAGAGACGGCGTAGCCGGTCATCATGCGAACCATCTCGAATTATGAAATTATTTAAAACTATGAATGCACAATAAATTAAAAACATGAAATTATTTAAAAACTATAAATGCAAAATAAATTAAAATAATTGCACAAGAAAGTAGTGAAAAATAGATCGTAGTTGTAAAAAGGATATCCAGAGAAAAGAACAAAGACTTTAAAAGTGTACACGTTTCGGCCTTTATTCGTTTACGTGTGCACCTGAGTTATGCGTGGGCCATCGTCAGAACGGTACGCATAACCCTGTTAGTTAAATGATGAAAAGTTGTAATGTTAGTGAAACAGAACAGTGTAAAGGGCAGCGTAATAAGGAGACAGATAGAAGTGGAAAAGAAGACCTGGAAACGCAAAAGACGAGGAATAGAATGAAGAAATGCAACTGAAGTCGTAAACCGAACCATAGGTAGCGCAAATGTGATTATAATTCATATTATAGGTTAAAAGTAGATTACAAAGACCTCGCCTACCTCATCATCACGTTCCGGTTTTCTCCTTTTCTCAGTAATCGATCCTTGTGAAGTCGAACCTACGTTCCTCTTGCCACCGACTACCATAGTTTATACTACAAACCTTTTTTTAAAAAGAAGGCAAGGTTCAAAAGTTTCTCCAAAAACACAAAACACACGGCCCTCAAATTGCCTCGCGCCTAACTTTACTCGTTAGGCGTGGGGCAATTTTAGCGTCGTGTGTCCTGCGTTTCTGAAAAAATTTTTCGAACTTTGCCTTCTTAAAAAAAAAAAGCTTGTAGTATAAACTATGGAAGTCGGTGGCAAGAGAACCTAGGTTCGACTTCACAAGGATCGGTTTCTGAGAAAAGGGGAAAACCGGAACGTGATGATGAGGTAGGCGAGGTCTTTGTAATCTGCTTTCAACCCACAACTTATTCAGACTTATATTTATGATACATATAGTTTTTCAATACGACTTCAGTTTCATTTCTTCAGTCCATTCCTTGTTCTCCACGTTTCCATGTTTTTCCACTTCTATCCTTCTCGTAATTATCCTGCCGTTTACAATGTTCTGCTTCACTGATATTAAAACTTCTAGTCGCTTATTATATTTTATTGCACATAAAAAATTTCAGTACTAACAGGGTTATGCGTATCGTTCTGATGATGTCATGCGTATAACTCAGGTGTACACGTAAACGAAGAAGGGCCGAAACGTGTTCACCTTTAAAGTCTTTATTCTCTTCTCTGGATAGTTTTTACAACAGTAGTCTAATTGTTCTAATTTATTTCGCATTCATAGTTTTTAAATAATTTCATGTAACGTTGCATATTTCTAGGCATCCTTCAACAGCTACACATATCATACTTTAGACAATTTTTTTAAAAAAACTTTCGCAAGAATAATGGGTTATGAGGTAAACTTCGGTGTATTTCAGCATTTGATCGTATAAGAATTTAGCGGTCTAAAGAAAAGCGCGGTTTCTATACATCTATTACTGCTACAATTTCATTCTTCTTCAATTGGCGAAAAGAAAAATGTTTTTTAAAAGAATTTTGAAAAAATTTTTATTTTTTCGTACATGGTTCTTTCGGCTTCGGAAAGAAATTACGAAAATGAATAAGCAAATAAATAGATAAATAAATAAATAAACAAGTAAATAAATAAATAGATAAATGAGTAAGTAAACAAATAAATAGATAAATAAATAAATAAATAAATGAGTAAGTAAAGAAATAAATAGATAGATAAATAAATGAACAAACAAATAAGTTAGGAAACAAATAAGTAGATAAGTGGGCAAATAAATAAATAAATAAATAAATAAATAAATAAATAAATAAATAAGAAATAAGTAAATAAATAAATAAATAAATAAATAAATAAATAAATAAATGAAAAAATGAATAAATTAATTAATAAGTAAATAAATTAATTATTTTGAATAAATAAATAAATAAATAAATAAATAAATAAATAAATAAACAAATAAGCAAACAAATAAATAAATAAATGAAGAAATGACATAAATAAGCAAATGAATAAATAAATAAGCGAGTAAATAAATAAATCAATTGATCAAATAAAGGAAATAAATAAATAAATAAATAAATAAATAAATAAATAAATAAATAAATAAATAAATAAATAAATAAATAAACAAATAAATAAATAAAAAGTAAATAAATAAATAAATGAGCAAATCAATAATTAAATCAAATAAATGGTTTAATAAATAAATGAATAAATAAGTAAATAAGTAAAGAAACAAAAAAAAAGAAATGAGTATATAAATAAGTAAAAAATGAGTAAATAAATGAATAAATAAATACATATGTAAATACGTAAATAAGTACATAAATAAATAAATAAATAAATGAAAAAATAAATAAATTAGCTAAGAAGCAAACAAATAAATTAAATAAGTAAATAAATCAATAAATAAATAAATAAATAAATAAATAAACAAATAAATAAATAAATAAATGGGCAAATAAATAAACAAAAGATAAGTGAATCAATAAAGGAATAAACAAATGAATGAATAAATGGAATAACAAAGTAAATAAATAAATAAGTGAATAAATGACTAAATAAATAAGTGAGTAAATGGATGAACAACTAAATAAATAAATTAATTAATGAACAAACAAATGAATGAATTAAATGAGTTAATTAATTAATTAATTAGTTAATTAAATGGTTAATTAACTAATTAATTAATTAATTAATTAATTAACTTAATAAGCAAATAGATGAATAAATAAATAAATAAATAATTATATATATAAATAAATAAGTTGATAAATTAATTAATCGCAGAAATGATTGAATAAATAAACAAATCAATTAATTAATTAATTAATTAATTAATAACTAAACACATAAATGAATAAATAAATAAGTAAATAAATAAATAAATATATAAATTAGTTAATTAATTAATTAACAACTAAATAAATAAATTAGTTGATTAATCAATTACTTCGTTAACTAATTAAATAATAATGTAATTATTTGAATAATTAAGCAAATAAGTGAATAAATAAATAAATAAATAAATAAATAAATAAATAAATAAATATTGAATAAATAAATGAATTAAACAAATAAATAAATAATTAAATGAGTCAACGAACAAATAAATAAATAAATAAATAAATATATATATATATATATATATATATATTTATAAAAGCAAATAAATAAACAAAGGAATCAATAAATCAATTCATTAAATGAATAAATAAATAAATAAATAAATAAGTAAATAAATAATAAATGAATAAATATATATGTATGTATATATATATAAGTGAATAAATGAATAAATAAACAAATAAATAAATAAATAAATAAATAAATAAGTAAAGAAATGAGTAAATAAATAAGCAAATAAATAAATAAATAAAATAAATGATTGAATAAATGAGTAAATAAATAAGTGAATAAATAAATGAATAAATAAATGGGCATTTGTTTTCAAGCGGTGCTGTCGTGTCGGCTGTATTTCTCAATCGACTGAGAAACTGGTTGGAGTAGTTTGTTTGCGACTGTTTATTTTTTCTCCTAACATTGTGTACGTGGACTAATCCCTCTGGTGGTACATAACGACGTGGAATAGGAGCTGACTGGAAAAAAGAAAGAATTCTAAGAAAACAATCGTTCTGTTCGGCCAATCAATCCGTCATGAACAGAGTCAGCCCGCTTCTGAGAGAGGTACCGCAAATTATTCCGAAATGGCCCTAAGCATTGACAAAACACTTAAGCTCGAGATGGCGAAGATGATCAATGACGCAGCTATGGTTGGATTGGGCGCAATAACTGAACGATTCACGAAGGCGCTCACCGGGACTTCACAACCGATTATGCTGACCTTGTCAGATATCATTAAAGAGCTTATGAGAATCAAAGCTGAGGCCCTTACATCGTCATCTGCCGCCGGTGACCAATCTCCGCATGCTGTTCCGGCGGCAAAACCTCACTTACTCACTTCTGAAGTTGTCGTTTTGGGCTTATCGGAGCAATCCGACCACCCACGTCATGCGCGTAGAGAAATCGACAAAAAATGCAATGCTTCGATTGTTGGACGAGCTCAATGTGGACGCTGTCCCGACACAGGTTTACCGAATGGGAGCATATACGAGCGGACGCCAGCGACCGGTCAAACTAATCTTTGACAGTTCTCATGATCATATCCAAATTCTTCGGAACGCGCATAAATTGAAAACCAATGCCAATTTCAATTCTGTTTATGTGCTTCCCTCCTACAGTTCCGAGTTAAGCGCGGAGCTGCGTGATTCCCGCAAAAATGACCCCATTGCGGTCATTTACCGTTGAAAGGTGATGAGCAGGAGTGAGGTCCCGAAGAATAGAGGGAATATTATGGCAGAGAAAGCAGTAATAAGGTCCAGTCATAGCCAAAATTTTCAACAACAGCGCTGAAGTCAGCGCATGCTCCAGCCTCAGCCTCTCATTCACCTTTCCCCATCTCTTCCCAACTAACACAAATCACCTCTGAGCCAGCTCCACCACCTAACAATTTCTTAAGATGTACATACTTCAATGCTCGCCTATTCTGAATAAGTTAAGCTCTTTAAATGCTTTACTTGAATTCGATTCTCCTGATATTGTTGTCCTAAGTGAAACCTGGCTAAACGAAGACGACTCTAACTCTCTGCTAAGCCTGCATTCCTCATACAATGTGCACAGATGTGACCGAATCTCGGGAGCTAACGGTGGTGATGTGGCAATTTTGGCCAAAAAGCAAATTCCTTACGCAGGCGTAAAGTCAAAGGCATTTAAATTCCTTTGTGAGGCCTTGTTCGTTGATTTCGTTGATAGAAGTGGCTTCTGTTTTCGCCTAATTGCAGTTTACCGACGGCCCGGTATAAACACGGAAGAATCCACCGAATTGCTGGAGAAAGCTTCTGAGTGGTGCGCAGTCGAATATCCATCGGTTGTTGTTGGCGACTTCAATTATCCGCTGACCCCTAAGGAGCACGACGCGCACTCGACAAACACATTTGATCGTTTTCTTATAAACTCCGATCTGCTGAATCTAATTTCTGACACTACCCATGGTAATCATACGCTGGACCTTCTTTTGTGCAATCATCGTACACTCATCTCGGAATGGGAAGTCCTTCCCAACTTTTCTACCAGTGATCACTGTAGTATCTACTTTGAAGTTACCTGCGAAAGGAGCATCCCTCTGACCTATATTTCCTTTGATTTTCGCAAAACAAACTTTGACAGGGCTAATTTAATGCTTCTAAATTTTGACTGGGACAACTACTTCAGTATCTACCACAATATTGATGAAATCTATGAGGGTTTTTTATCATTTGTACACTTTGTGATCGAAAGCTGCACACCTCTACGAAAGAACCAGGTCAAAGCCAAAAGTTACCCTCCCCACCTGCAACGACTGGCTGTCAAAAAGCATTTTCTCTGGGGTGACCGCTTCCTCCCTGGACGCTTTGCGGCTTTTAACAAATGTGCTAAGGATATTGAGAAAGAGTGCACTAGGTTTGCAAAAAATCGAGAAAAGCGCCTTATATGCTCTGGTAATAAAAAATCATTCTTTAAATACATGAACGCGAAACTCAGCACTAAGAGAGATATTTGCGCCTTAAAATCTGAAAGTAATTTCATCATTACGCGTGACCAAGAAAAATCTGAGATGTTTGCAAACTACTTCTCCGAAGTATTCATCAATGATGATAACGAGATACCTGCTTTCCCGGTAAGATGCGATAAAAAACTTAATTGGGTTTCTCTTGACTCTGATGTGGTCAGTGCAGCTATTACAAAGCTCAGTGATAACATCTCCCTGACACCAGATTCGGTACCTTCGTACTTTATAAAGCGAACCCTTCAGGGTTTGCGTTACCCACTTTCTTATATATTTAAACACAGTTTGGTTACTGGTTCCATACCATCAAAATGGAAGACTGCTATTGTGACGCCTATATTAAAAAAGGGTCCAGCGAACAGGGTACCAACTATCGCCCCATTAGCCTAACTTCATCAATATGTAAAGTCCTGGAAATTATCATAAAAGAAAATATAATGTCCCATTTCGATTGAAACGTTCTGATTAGCCCTGTTCAGTATGGTTTCCTGCCACGAAAGTCCACGCTGTCACAACTGATATCTTGCTTCCATCACTGGCACTCTGCGGTGAATAAAAACCACCAGGTCGAGGTGGTTTATAATGACTATGCTGAAGCGTTTGATACGATCTGCCACCAAAAACTGTTGATCAAATTTAAGGTTAGGGGATATTTGGTGAACTTTTCAAACGGCTAAAATCATTTCTCCAGCGAGAATTTAGCGTAAAAATTGGTCGATGCTACACACAGCCCCGAATTATTACTAACCGAGTTCCACAATGGAGTATACTTGGCCCTTTACTCTTTCTTATTTATGTAAACGATTTATCCGATGGCTTTTCGAGTGCGTGCAGGTTGTTTGCGGACGACCTTAGGATTTATCGCTCACTCAACAATCTTGCTGTAGATTCTCACAAACTCCAGAAGGATCTTATATACCTAGAACGTTGGTCGCAAACATGGCAGTTGCGTATATCAGAAGAAAAAAGTAGCCTCTTCCGTATAAACTCTCAACATGAGTGTCCTCTGCGTTTAAATGGGAACAAGCTTTGTGACCAAAATGTAATCAGGGACCTTGGGATACATATTAGTTCGAACTTAAAATGGACTTTTCACTGTACCGTAACAGCCAGAAAAGCCTCACGAGTAGCTAGCTGTATACTACGTCACTCGAACATCCGTGCATTGAACATTACAGACTTGCTTTTATTGTCTATTGTCGCCCCCTTCTTGAGTATTGTACCCAGATATGGTCACCATATGGTCACAAGGACGTTGACATGATTGAAAATGTGCAAAGGCGATAAACAAAATCCGCCTTTCGTAACGCCTTTCCAAACTCTCTCATTCCCTCCTACCCCGAACGACTGCGGATCTTTGGCCTAAAAAGTTTGAAATACCGCAGAATTGAATTTGACCTTCACTTATGCTTTAAGATAGAGAAAGGGTGCTGCGATATTCCGTTCGAGAACGCGTTTCCATACACCCGCTTCAACACACGTTTCAGATTTCATCGTTTTCAATTTCAACGCAAGTTTTCGGCCAAAACGGGTCTACTAAATTCGTTTTCCTTTCGAGTCATCCGGCTATGGAATCAACCACCACCTGACATTGTTGAAGCTAGAAACCTCGGTGGTATTAAATCAAAGTTATCCCAATTTGACTTATCCTCCTTGAAGGGCGCAGATGGTCAGGCCATATGTGACTAAAGAATGCTTCCTCTTCCTTTGGCCATGTTGCCATTGTTACTCCAGTGACGCTAATTGAATATGCGCACCTCTAATCTTCCCTCTCGTCTCAGCTTTCTTTTGTGGTCGGTGTTTTCATTTGCTGAGAACACTTTGTCACTATCCTCAATCCATCTCTTTACATACTCTGTATGTCTCTTTATTGCTCAATAAAGCCGTTCGTTCGTTCGTTCAAATAAATAAATAAATAAATAAATAAATAAATAAATAAATAAATAAATAAATAAATAAATAAATAAATAAATAAATAATGAATAAATAAAAAGATAAATCAAATAAATAAATTAAATAAATAAACAAATAAGCAAATAAATGAATAAATAAGTGAATAAACGAATGAACAAATAAACAAAAGAATAAATAGATAAACAGATACATAAGAAATAATTAAATAAATAAATAAAATGAACAAATAAATAAATCAATAAAAAAATAAATTAATAAACAAATGAACAAATAAATAAATATTTAATAAGTAAATAAATAGATATATTAATAAGTAAGTAAACAAACAAATTAATTAGATAAACAAATAAATAAGTAACTAGATAAATAAATAAAAGAATAAATGAGTAAGTAAATCAATAAATAAATAAAATAAATGAATAAATAAGAGAATAAATAAGTAAAGAAATGAATGAATGAATAAATAAATAGATAAATAAATAAATAAATAAATAAATAAATGAATAAATAAATAAATAAACAAATAAATAACTAAAGAGATAAGCAAATAAGTAAGTAAATAGGCAAATAAATTAGTAAATAAATGAGTGAATGAGCAAATAAGTAAATAAATAAACAAATAAATAAATAAATAAATAAATAAATAAATAAATAAATAAACAAGTAAATAAATAAGTAAATAAGTGAACAAATAAATGAATAAGTGACCAAGGGAATAAATGAATGAATAAATGAGCAAACGAATAAATAAAAAAATAAATAAGTAAATAAATAAATAAAAGAAAAATAAATAAATAAAATGAACAAATAAATAAATCAATAAATGAATAAATCGATAAATAAATAAGTAAAAAATGAATGAATGAATAAGTAAATAAAGAAATGAGTAAAGAAATAAATAGATAAGTGAATAAATAAGTAAATGAATACGTAAATAAACAAATAACTGAACAAATAAATGAATAAATAAATAAATAAATAAAAACTAAATAAATAAATAAATAAATACATAAATAAACAAATAAATAAATAAATAAGTAAATATATAGATAGACAAATAAATATATATATAGATATATAAATTTTTTTCTAATTATTTATTTACTTATTAAATAAATAAATAAATAAATAAATAAATAAATAAATAAATAAATAACTGAACAAAAAAACAAGCGAATAAATAAACAACCCAGTAAATAAATAAATAGATAAAGAAATAGATAAATAAGCGAAGAAAAAAGTATGCAACCAAATGAACAAATGAGTAGCTAAAGAGTGAATAAACCATTAAATAAATGAACAGATAAATAAATAAACAAACAAACAAATAAGTAAACAAACAAGCAAATAAATCAGTAAATAAATAGACAAATAAGCAGACAAATGAGTGAGTGAATACGTGAATAAATAAATAAATAAATAAATAAATAAATGAATAAGTCGATAAATAAATAAAGAAGATAAATAAATATGTAAATAGAACAGCGAATAAATATATATATTTTTTCTAATCATTTATTTAGTTACTTAATAAATAAATAAATAATCAATAAATAAATAAATAAATAAATAAGTAAGTAAATAAATAACTCGAAAAATAAGTAAAGAAATAAATAAACATATAAATAGAACAGCGGATAAATATATATATTTTTTCTAATTATTTATTTAGTTAATAAATAAATAAATAAATAAGTAAACAACCAAAAAATCAATAAATACATGAGCAAATAAATAAATGAATAAATGAAGACCTAAACAAATAATAAATGAAAAAATAGGTAAGTAATTAAATAAATAAATAAATAAACAAATAAGCAAATAAGTGAACAAGTAAATAAGTAAATAAATAAATAAATAAATAAATAAATAAATAAATAAACAAATAAATGAATATATGAACAAATAAATAAATCAACAAGTTAATAAATAAAGCAATAAATGAATAAATAAATAAATAAATAAATAAATAAATATGTAAGTAAATGGATAAGAAAATAAATGAGTAAATAAGTAAATAAGGAAGTCAATAAGTAAAAAATGAATAAATACATAAATGACCAAATAAATAAATAAATAAATAAATAAATAAATAAACGAACAAATAAATATATAAACAGACAAAAAATAAATAAATAGATCAATTTTTTATCTAACTATTTATTTATTTACTTAATAAATAAACAAACAAATAAATAAACAAACAAAGATACATAAATAAACAAACAAATAAGTAAATAAATAAATAAATAAATAAACAAATAAATAAACAAATAAATAAATGAATAAATAAATAAGGAAAATAAATAAAGATGTAAGTAGAACAGCGAATAAATATATGTATTTTTTCTAATTATTTATTTAGTTACTTAATAAATAAATAAATAAATAAATAAATAAATAAACAAATAAATAAATAAGTCGATAAATAAATAAAGAAAATAAATAAATATGTAAATAGAACAGCGAATAAATATATTTTTTTTCTAATTATTTATTTAGTTGCTTAATAAATAAATAAATAAATAAATAAATAAGTGAGTAAATAAACAAGTCAAAAAATAAATAAAGAAATAAATAAATATATAAATAGAACAGCGGATAAATATATATTTTTTCTAATTATTTATTTAGTTACTTAATAAATAAATAAATAAATAAGTAAACAAACAAAAAATCAATAAATAAATGAGCAAATAAATAAATCAATAAATAAAGACCTAAACAACTAATAAATGAAAAAATAAGGAAGTAATTAAATAAATAAATGAATAAATAAATAAGCAAATGAGTAAACAAATAAATAGATAAATAAATAAATAAATAAATAAATAAATAAATAAATAAATAAGTAAACAAATAAATGAATATATGAACAAATAAATAAATCAACAAGTTAATAAATAAACGAATAAATGAATAAATAAATAAATAAATAAATAAATAAATATGTAATTAAATAGATAAGAAAATAAATAAGTAAATAAGGAAGTAAATAAGTAATAAGTAAAAGTAAAAAAAAGAAGTAAATAAGTAAAAACAGATAAATGACCAAATAAATAGATAGATAAATAAATAAATAAATAAATAAATAAATAAATAAACAAATAGATATATAAACAGATAAAAAATAGATAAATACATCAATTTTTTATCTAACTATTTATTTATTTACTTAATAAATAAGCAAACAAATAAATAAACAAACAAAGATACATAAACAAACAAACAAATAAGTAAATAAATAAATAAATAAATAAATAAATCAAGAAACAAATAAATAAATGAATAAATAAATAAGGAAATAAAAAAATGAATAGGTAAGTGAATAAATGAGAAAATAAGTGAACAAATGAAGAAACAGACAGATAAATAAATGAGTAAAGGAATAAATGAATGAATGGACAAATAAGTTAGTGAATTAGTAAATAAATTAAATGAACAAATAAATAAGTAAATAAATAAATAAATAAATAAATAAATAAATAAATAAATAAATAAATAAATAAATAAATAAGTAAGTAAATAAATAAATAAAGAAATGGATAAAAAAGTAAAATAAATTAATAAGTAAATAAGTGATGAATGAGTAAATAGACAAATAGATAAATAAATAAATAAAGAGGTAAATAAAGGAGTAAATAGATTAATAAAGAAATAAATAAGCGAATAAGCAAACAGATACATAAATGAATAAGTAAACAAATAAGTAAATAAATAAATAACAAAACAAATGAACGAATAAATATGCAATAACTCAATAAGTAAATAAATGAATAAATAAATAAATAAATAAAGAAATAAATAAATAAATAAACAAATAAATAAATTAATTAATTAATTAATTAATTAATAAATAAACAGATAAATAAATGAGTAAATAAATAAGTAAATATGTAGATAAAGAAATGAATAAATTAAATAATTAATTAAGTTATTAATTAAACAAATAAATAAACATATAATTAATAAATTAATAAATCAGTTCGTTAATTAATTGATTAATTAGTCGATCAAATAAAGAAATAAATAAATAGATAAATAAATAGGTAAAAAATGAATATATAAATAAGTAAATAGATAAATAAAGAGATGAATAAATAAACAAATAAATAAATACATAAATAACTAAGTAAATGAATGAGTAAATAAATAAGTAAATAGGTAAATATATCAATAAATAAATAAATAAATAAATAAATAAATAAGTAAATAAATAAAAAATATACATAAATGGATAAATGAATAAATAGATATATAAATAAACAAATAAGCGAATAAATAAAGAAATAAAGAAAAAAATGAATAGGTGAGTAAATGAATGATAAAATAAATAAATTAATTAACTAATTAAATAAATAAGTAGATATGTAAACAGATCAATAAGTAGGTGAATAAATAAGTGAATAAGCAAATAAATGAATAAATAAATAAGTAAATAATTAAAGGAATAAATAAATTAATTAATTAATTTACTAGTTAACTAATTAATTAATTAATTAGTTAATAAGTAGATAAAAGTATGAATAAATAAATAAATAAATAAATAAATAAATAAATAAATAAATAAATAAATAAATAAAGAAAGAAAGAAAGAAATAAACAAGCAGATTCATAAATATATAAGTAAATAAATAACTAAATGAATAAATAAATAAATAAATGAACTAAATAAATAAATAAATAAATAAATAAATCAGCTAACAAATGAATAAGTAAATAAGATAAATGAATAAATAAATAAGTCAGGGAATAAATAAATAAATAAATAAATAAATAAATAAATAAATAAATAAATCTATAAATAAATAGACATATGTATAAATACATAAATAGATAAATAAATAAATAAATATATGAATTTTTTAATCCAAGTGTTCATTTATTTACTCAACAAATAAATCAATAAATGAACAAATAAATAAATAAATAAATAAATAAATAAATAAATAAATCAGCTAATAAAAAAATAAGTAAATAAAATTAATGAATAAATAAATAAGTCAATGAATAAATGAATAAATAAATAAATAAATAAATAAATAAATAAATAAATAAATAAATAAATAGATCAATAAATAAATCTATAAATAAATACATATATATATATATATATATATATATATATGTAGATAGATAGATAAATAAATAAATATACATATGAATTTTTTAATCCAAGTATTCATTTATTTGCTTAACAAATAAATCAATAAATGAACAAATAAATAAATAGATAAATAAATAAATAAGTAAATAAATAAGTAAATAAATAAATAAATGTATTAGTAAATAAACAAATAAAAAATAAAAAAGTAAATATATATATGTGGATAAATGAATAAATAAATATATAGGTAAATAAATACAGAAGAGAGTAAATAAAGAAACGCAGAAGTAAGTGTATAGGTGAGTGAATGAATGAAAAAATAAACTAATTAATTAATTAATCAATTAAATAAATAGATATATAAACAGATCAATAAATGGGTAAATAAATAGGTAACTAAACAAATAAATGAATAAATAAACAAGTAAGTAGGTAAATGAACAAGTAAGTATATAAATAAGTAAATAAATTAATTAATTAACTAGTTACCTAATTAATTAATTAATTAGTTAATAAATAGATAAAAGAATAAATAAATAATTTAATTAGTTAACTAATTAATTAATTAATAATTAAATAAATCAATGAATATATGTATAAAGAGACCAATTGATTAATTAATAAGTCAATTAATAAATTAATTAACTAATTAATTAATTAATTGAATAAATAAATATATAAATAAATAAATAAATAAATAAATAAATAAGTAAATGAGTTCACGATTCCTTGTTTCCCCATGCCTTTGTAAAATGGAAAAGGTTTATTTTCGGATTGGTAAAGATACATCGGTGTGGTTTCGAATTTGGTTATTCGCAGGTGCGTTTTGGATTATATCTTACGCTTCCTCCCTAATACTGAGTATTCTGTCGAGAGCCTTAAGTAGTTTGTCAGTTTGCAAACTTCATCGCCGCTTTTTCTCGGCCCAGCTCTATCAGAATGGCGTGAGGAACTTTTCTTGGATCGTGAGAGCAATGCTTGCTTGATTTATGTGTTCGCCAAGCGCTTTTGATTGACGACAACATTTTTCAGCCGCTTCAGGCATCTACGTAATTCCTTTGTGCGCATGGTACATGTGGGAACCTTTCGTAACTGATTATACAAAAAGAGTTTTATAGCATCTGGCTTCCGAAGCGACGCTTGGTTATGTCCACAGCTTCTAAATAATTATCAGAGGTGACCGATCAGCCTTCTACGGCGAGATGTGCGCCTCCTTTTATGCATCCAAGTAATGATACTTTTGTACTTGAGATATGTTTTGTCTGTGGACTGCATCGCGAAAGAAATCCCAAAACTCATTAATGCGCAATGGACCACCTGCATAAGTTGGCGCTATTCGGTTGGTAAGGCAACTCCGGGTGCTGCTGGCGGGTTGGTCGTACCGTATTGCTGGATGTTAGCGCTGGCGTTGATTGTGTTGAATAGCGGTCTGTGTTGAATCTTGTCGTTTTGTACTGCTTCTTCTTCCCAGTTACCATCACGTTTGACATCACTTCGATTTTTTTATAGTCCCGTAGTTGTTGATCGACTTCATCGAGATTTTCTCGAAGTTCCTCCAATTTCTCTTGGCTTTCAAGCCATACCTCCAGGAAGTTCCCTTCACTTCGCGTCATTTCTTTTTTTTTTCTTTTCTCATTTCTTTACAGTTCTTCTTCTACTTCGGCGCGATTAGGAGGGGACGTTTGATTCAACCGCGCCTGTTCTTCATTCTTTTTATTGATCAGGTCGGCATGTCTGGAGATGCGGGCGATATGGCGCTTCAGCTCCGTCCGGAGCTGACGGAGTGATTCGGCATCGCTGGTCGACAGTTCCTTATAGTCCGGCACATTTTTCAGATACCGGACGAGTCTGGCCCGTGTTGGAGCCAGTAGTTGACGAATGGGTCCCGGCATTGCCTCAGATGTAATAGCGTCGAGATTATCAGATCCTCACCTCGGGCACTAGTGTGGCGAATATAATCGGGAATAATCTTTGTTGAGATAAAGACGCTGCTTATATAGTGACAATGATATGCATATTACAATCACAATTAAAGCGATAATAACTTTTCATTTAATATGGGTTTGCAAGATAGTCACAATAAGGGCAAATTAGGTACTTTCACTGGTAACAATATTTCATTTCTTTTCCTTTCTTTGAATTAAGCACTTCTTTGAATAACATTTCTTTGAATGAGATTAATGAAATATAGCAATGCATTCAAACGTTTGCATTCATTTACGCTATCACTACAATAACATAGATTTTGCATCATTCGCATGTAAACAATTTGGGTGAATTACAGGATTGGTTCGCGTTCGCGAAAAGGGGTGCTTCAGGGAGGATGCGAGGATCGACTATGGTTCACTATACAAAGGTTCACAGTATCCTGGCAGAACTCGACCTCGCAGGATTTCCCCTCTCAACACTTGCAGGATGAATTTTCGCCTTTTGTTTCTTCAGCAAGTCGTCGAGGATAAGAAATGTATTTATCCCTGTTCATCACAAACCAGTTTTTAAGAATCCCATAGCAGCTGCAGTGACGACTTGCTGAAGAGCATAGCTATTTCATTTCATTATCGTAGACTATAAGGACCGCAAGTGAAACCAGCAAGATAGCCTAGGTTTCGGTGTTCAAGCAAGAATAGTGAAGTTTGTCATACGTGATCTTGTTATAGAACATGTTGAAAATAAAAACTCAGTGGACGTTGTTAACGTACACAGTAGATTTTCCTATAAGTATTTCATTAAGTGAAGGAGGAAAACAGAACGTTGCCTAAATTGTTTGCTATTCGTAAGCTCCATAAAAATCTCTACAAGTTTAGGTACAAGTTTAGGTATATAGCGGGAGCGAACAAAAGTTCGCTTAAAAGTTAAAAGTTCGTTTATCTTGTATGCTATACTTCATTTTACAATTTCTTAAGAATCACTACGCAATTCTTCCAATAGAGCAGGTCAGAAAAGCCACATTAATTTTTACTACAGTGTAAAAAATCCTGATGACGTTTTGGATGTAATTGAGAAATATAGCAAAAATATAAAAAAAGATTTTGGCTGCCGATTTCTCCACTTTGTTTACAGCACTACCGCGCGATTTAAAACACGTGTGCATTGGAAATTCCAAAAACCCTATCTCAAAGTATGTGGTAATAAAACCTTGCTTTACAGAGATAATTGCGAGTTCAACGGGCACTCTCTTGCCTGGAATGGAAATAATAATTAAAATAATTAAATTTATAGTCAGGGAAAATTACGTTACTTTTGGTGGGTTTTTATTAGACAAACTAAAGAAGTGCCCATTGGAGCAAACGTCAGTCCTAGTATAGCTGATCTCACCTTGTCCATTATGGAATATAAATGTGTCAAAATTCCACGTTTTAGTGCTATTTGTTGTAGGTACGTTGATGATCTTCTTATATTCAACATGGAACAATTCAGAGCATTGTCAAATTAATTTATGGAAACTCGCTACAGATTGGGGTTGCATACGGTGCGAGCACAGCCAACCTTTTGGACTTAAACTTTTTTATCAAGTGTGACGGTGTCGCCTCAAACGCCTGTGATAAGATGAATCAGTCTATTTTTTTATTTTTTGCGAATAAACGTACTCATTGGAAAGTAACATCCCACTCTTCTTATATAAAAAACTTATCATTTCCCAAGTCCATGGGTCTAGCAAGTTATGCTCATTTAAGGTAGACTTCATTAATAAGTGCAAAGGACTGCTAAAAAATTATAACGATAAAAGTTTCTTTAATGCAAAAACTTTTATATAAAACATTGATAAGGGTAAAGGACTGGTAAAACATTATTAGGACAAAAGTTTTTTCAGTGGAAAAATTTTATGCAAAGCATCAACTAGTAAACTAGAATCAGTCTATAAGTCGCCTAGCCTAATAGACAGGATATTGAAGGTTTGGTTTACGAAATTTTTAATGAACTTTTCTATCTTTCGCATATTCATAGTGCAGCATAAGGGTATTTGATCGTGCTGGTAGGATGGTTTTACGATATATACAAAGACTTATTGATTAACGGTTCTTAACATTGCATTAGTAACGAGGTAATATTGACTAACATTTATTTTTTTAATTTTTCTTTGTTTATTGCTATAGGACATTAGTTTTACCATTTCGTTACAGTACTTATAATAGTGTTTCCCCGTTAAAATCTTTTAGGGAACTCTAAATGTTATTCCTTTTGTTTCAATAGGTTTCACATGAAACATAGATAATATAAATATTGCTTTGCCCGTGATAGTAGTGTTCCGTCCATGCGATTAGCATTGACATTTGCATTTATCACCACTAATCAACATTATCCTTTATGCCGACTATTCATCTTTTGATTTGTGCCTTAATTATATGAATTTTAGCTTACTATTTTTGGGTAAATTTCGCTTTCTAAATATATTTTAAACGCACTCTAGTTTTTGAACTCAATCTTTCCAATATACCATTTTTAGATTCTGCTTTTCCTTTATTAAGACCTGTTCTCTCGTTTTTTATAACTCTTTACTTTCGCATTTTAATATTACTCTCTTCACGATTCCCCGCTTACTATTATTGGCGTAATTGCTCAAAACTTTCTATCTTTCTTTGTGTCTATTTACCTGGGACTGTCATGATCCCACCAACAAACTTCTTCATAATAAAGCTTCAATTTTTATTTCCTTTCAATCTCTTTTATCTTATTCACTCTAACATATAGCCTTTGGTTTCAACTACATAGCACTAAATTTCATATTACCTTTTAACACTAGTATGGTTACACATGCTAATATTTGCCTCGTTGGTATTGTAATTCCGTTTCATACGGTAATTCAAATCTTAGGGCAATTAGACTTCAACAACTAAGTACGTCTATTTACGCGAAGGTTTGTTTGCAGTTGAGGTTATATTGGTCGAGTGTCGCACACGTTGGTGTTTAATGCATTGTTATCATTGTTCTTCTCGCGTAACTTCTTCCCCTGGACGTTGGGCTAGGAGCGAGTTTTTCTTGTAAAAATTTCCAGGGATTATCCACCAATTCCACGGATTATCCATGGCATATGGATTAATGAACTTCGTATCTGTGCGTGTGTATATCTATGTGTTCAAATTTGACTTTCTAACACCTTCAGCTGGAAACGACTGAATTGAATGTATGAAAATTACTGATTATAATTTGCGGCAAGGGATTATATCTTTCTACAAACATTCAGCTTTTTTCTCTGATTTCCGGAAGAGGTGTAGTCATTGAAAGTTCTTCAAATTTTCAGTACGTTTTTCAAACAAGCCTGTCTTCATTTTGCACCGAATGAAGTCGGAAAAATGGGAGTCTGCTTTATGGAATTTTTAATAGAGGTTAGATGAGTTGGAAGCATTACTGTCTACATTATTTGCTTTCGCTTCATGAAACTAGTAGATTTGATGAGCCGAATCGTAAAAGTGCATATTGTGCCAGCTCATCTGACTCTTTCGTGCATTCGAAAAGTTACTCCGTGCTTTTAAAAAAGTTCAGAATTGGATGAATCTACTTGAAACTTTGTATTTGAATAACTTGTTGTGCCAATTTAGTGTCAAATTACAAGTCTCAGCTTCAGTGGCTCCTGCTTTGAATCATTAAGGGCAGATAGCGGACATTCAAGTACATACACATAGATGCGTTGCTGCTATAACGCACTTGATAAATGCAAATTTGTGAAAGTGCATGAAAGGACCTTTGAATAAGCTGTCAGTAAGCTGTCAACTAAGCAGCAGTTGGATGAAAACATTAAATGAGCAAATTCTGCCTCAATCACTTTTATTTAAGTTGCTGCGGCCAGTCCTCGATGTTGCAGCGGTCTCAAGCAGTCTGCTGAAGGTCAAGGTTCGAACTGGCGAGCAATTTTTATAATGCGTCAACGTCGAGTTCCTTGAAATGCTACTTTTGTGCGCTATTGGGAAGGTCGTTTAGCTCCACCTGGGCGTCCACTCTTAAGGGGCTCTTAAAATGTGTATGATTGATAAAAGATGGTGGACGTTCTAAACTTTCCGCATTCCGATGAAACTTCGCCTGTTTTGAGGAAAATCACACTGCAGTATTTGAATAAAACTGGGCATTCACAAGCATTTCTGAAAAATATAGCGATACGGTCACTCTTTTTTGATTTTGGAGGGGTTTTTCACATCTGTCCGTAATTAGCGATCTCTTTCATTTTTCAACATATCTCATCGCGAGTGAATAACTGATAACCGAAGTAGTAATTGCATTGGAAGCTTTAGCTCAGTATTCAAATAGGTTGACGGCATCTGACATATGCTATTTTTTATTTCAGCTGCGCATGAGGCCAATATGAGGATTAGCAAATGAAATCTGATATTTTGTATATTTGCATCATTGTATA
Source organism: Baylisascaris procyonis (assembly GCA_037389465.1). NCBI lineage: Eukaryota > Metazoa > Nematoda > Chromadorea > Rhabditida > Ascarididae > Baylisascaris > Baylisascaris procyonis. The sequence goes on along the minus strand of JAZARR010000130.1, from coordinate 70,492 downwards.
AACAAAATCGAAGTAGTAACCCTAGAATAAGCGTAATCCAAAAAAATGACAATAACAAGCAAGTTTTTCGTATGGGATTTAAATGTAGGATAAACGATATAGGCTCCTTTTTGTTGCAAATTGGTTCCGTCACGGATAATTCAATCTAAATAGATTCAGCTGCAACTCATGTTGTTTGAGAAAATTATCGATATTTAAACATCATTCAGTATTTAGAATTTTTTATGTTCAGTTTTAGATGAATTTTATCATCCGATTGAAGGCGATTTTCGTTGTTTGCATTGTAAGTATGGGCGCAGCGGCAGCAGAAAACTGCTCACTGGATGATCTGGTAAGTGAACAGTGGAATAGAAATTTAAAATGACGGAGAGAATCCATCGCAGAAGTTTGATAATCTTATCGCTGATATGCTGTTAAATATCATATCAGATGTATAACTCGTTGCGTTCAGTTTGCTCCTTATTTTACTCCCTAGCTTAGAATTATAACTTCAACTTCTGTTTTCTGTATGTTTTCCAATTTTCCATTTTTAAGGCTTCTTTTGATGACATCATTCTTATATATGCATACGTGCACGTGTAAATGTCTATCCGGTAGGTGCCTTTCATTTTGGCAAATATTGAAGTCGGAATTATCCAACTGATTTAGAATCTAAATTATGCAGAAATTCCCAATCATCATGTCAACTTATATGATGATCGGATCGACATCGAAAAAAACGCCACTAAGAAATTTCACAGCTTTGCATATATCCGACTGAATTATTTATTATTACCTTGGCAACGAAAAAAGTTTTTAAGCAATTTCTATCGGGCAATCAGTTCGATTAAATTATTAGTGCACTATTATGCTACTTTTCGTTACTTGCCAACATTTTATAAAACTTCTCACTCATATGATTATTTACGCAGCAACAAATTTCCTTTCCACCAGCGTGAAATTTTTTTGTTTTGTTGTAGTTTTCAGCAAACTCGGTGTTTATTCATCACTTATTTAATTAATCTCCTTTACGCCAAAAATATTCACATAAAATGATCATTTCTTTAGTCGCATAAGGTTCATTCCAATTAAATATATGAGCAAATGATTGATAAGTTCTCTATTTTGCAACATTTTTGCTTAGTTCATCACTTGAGAGTAATTATGCAGCTTTAAGCCTGTCCTTGAGAATTATATCCGGTTTAGGATGTTACACCACAATCGGTGTATACTGTCTATGGATGTTTGCCCGGTGGTGATCTATTCAGCTTTACTGAATTCGATGTTCAACGTGAATCGTTAGTTTCATTATGTCAGATTTTTTGCTGGGCAAAAAACTTTTAACTGCGGAGCTCATAGCATTTGCCCGGTAGGTTTCTTAATGAAATGTTGGACGTTTGAACCATCCAGTTTAGGACTCATCTGGATGAACGATGTTCAATTTCTACAAAACAATTACAGCACATACAAGTAATACGGTGAGCAGAAGCGCACAAGCACGATGGGTTGGCAATGTGATGATACAGACGGTAGGTAAAAACCTGTGCTGTATTGTGTTTAGAAAACACTATGGTAAATTCTGGTAATTTGGGTGGAGAAAGCGTTACGATAAGACGGCTCGCGAAATCCTTGTTATATGATGGCTGGAGAAAACGCTTAGCATACCGCAATTGTTCGCAAGTAGTGAAATGTTCACAGTGACACGAGCCACAGCTGTGGGCACGGCATATTGCACGTCCACCATCCGATGCCTTCTAGTAAGGTATCATTTTGGAAACGTTCTTATACCGTTCTCACCATCACGAATAGTGCAGCTCCCATGCTGTCATCATAATGTTAAAACAGAGCGTAAAACTGATTGATTTTCATTTTGTATATCTATATATGTGTTTTGGAGTTTGAGAGCGTTGAAATAGAAAAACTTCAGGACTACACCTGGAAAGTATTTTGATCACCTTATGAAACAATCAAAAATATATAGCTGCGATGAAACGGAACGCTACGAGGTAGAATGCTTCATTTTACTTAATACTTATCAGGTTCGCCATGCCGTTGCTTAATTACATATTACAAATAATCCAAACAATTTCTTCTCTATTGGCTTATCCACAAGAAATACGTTTCGTATAAAATGAGTGCATTATTATTAGTACCCTTATTGCTGTTTGTATACATTGTGTGCTTGGTAAGGAAAAAAAATGTAGGCGTTTGGTATAAGTGGCTTGTCACCCTCATATTTGAAGTGTTGTCTTAATGTTGTCTTAAAATTGTGGAATTTTTGATGAGAGCAGAAATAATGATGCCAATTTTGTGAACATCGCCCACAATTAACGTATTTATTGGAACTTGCTGAAATATTTCAAACAGATCCATCACACTCTATATATATATATATATATATACATATATATATGCATTGATTTATTTATATGTATTGTATCATAGCTCTCCCATGCTCTTCCAATTCGCCTACCTATTTATCTCCCTTCCTCTCTCCCTCTCTCTAACCCGCTTTTAAGGGCGAAATTTCGCAAAGGAGAGAGAGGGATGCGAAGAAGATATAGCGGTGTCGGTTTTTCGATTTTCACGAAAATAGGAGCAAATGCGATATGTACACGCAGTCTAGTTCCCATTGTTGTGTTCTTTTGTTTGCTTTCTTTAGTTTTTGTGAAATTACCGCACGTTTGAAAGGATTTTTCTATTTTCTAAAAAAAGGATGACTCGTTCGGGTTAACATAGAGTAACGCTTTCCCTCATCTCAAAGGGTCACATTTTGATTTCTTTTGGAGAAGATGACTAACCAAATCTAAAGCAATCACCGCTCTAACTAGTACTTTGAAAATTTCGTCTTTTCAATAATTTCGACCAAACAACTCATGTTGATATAGCGCCACAACTTTGGCCATTATTTGCTATTTAGCGAAGGGCATGCATTTCGCCGATGCACCGATGTAACTCTAGATCATTCGTCTCTCCATGATCCACCTCTTGAATCAGCTTGCGGTTGGACAATCCAGCATTTATTATTTTATAGGACCACCATTTAAATCGCAAAATGGTCTGCCGAAACTTTTCCTTCTTCGCTAATGATCGTTTCATAGTGCTCATCCTTTTTAAAATTTCATTCACTCCAACGCTCTTAATATTGGTCTCAGCCGAGCCCATCGTCCACATAAGGTTCACTTTTATCTTTTCAGTCAAATTGTGATTGATCTGCTTGCAGTTTGCTTCCTTTAAATGCAATTAATTGGACACTTAAATGCAAATGATTTATAACCTTCAACAGTTTAGGTGATATTTACTACAAGCGAAGGAATTTTGCATCAAATTCAGCGGCGACGAGCATATTCCGATATTGCGCTTGCGGCCAGTTTTGACGGTGTACCACTTTCCACTGTGTTTACCTACTTAAATAATCCCCTAGTTGGCAAACTGCAACAGAGCGTGTTATTTATGGTACCTGAAACCACTCGTCGCTCTTACTATGTGAAGCACACCGATGATCTCGGGTTACATGGTGGTTTCAGGAAATGGCCCAATCTCACTCTCTTCAAGATCAAGGTAATCGACTCAGATATTATGAATGTGAAAGCCGCAAGCATTTCAAGATTCAAATCTCTTTCAAATTTTCTCACAAATGTTGTGATGTGCTCATGCATAGCGAACGTGATAAGGGACAAAACTCTTTGTGAATTGTTGGGTAGAGACATGCATGGAAGCGGTAGCGGAATGACGAATTAATATTATTATTGTAAAAGCAAGGCTTTCGACGGAGAAGACAAGACAGATTTGTAGAGGTAGATTTTTAGCCCGTCGATACCTATGTTGGCATCTACCTTTCGTTCTTCTATGCTGGCATTTGTTATGCTTTTTTTTGTCCAAAGCTAAATTTTGCTTAGGGTCGGGAATTTGAAACGCTAGAATTACGGCTGCAAACCTTGCCACGCTCAAGCAGTTATCAATACGCCGACGTATCTCGTCTATGGAACGACTTCGAGGATCTGAACTTAACAAAGGGCTTTGATAGGCTCGGCAAAGAGTGGTAAGATTCCGATTTGCAATCGATTACTTATACTTTTCCTGCATACAAAAATACTGAAAGTAAGGATTCGCTATGAAATTTGAATTGCAACCGGAAACGGCTATAACTCATCTTTACTGGTTAAAAGAGGATTAAAAAGCGTTTGGAAATCGCAAAAGAACGAAAAGAAACGCTGAAGTAGAGTGCAACAATTGTGCTTTTTCCCTATTTGCTGCTAATGCCTTCCGATCGCTTAAGTACTCAAAGAGATAAATTTTTTTTTCTTGATTTCAAGTAGTCAATTAGTTTTTTCGAACGATTAACGCCTCAGAAGTAATTGAAAGTTCCAAATTTTCTTCTTTGTTTACTTGTCTTTTCGCTGAAATTTATGAATGAGGCTATTGTATGCGATAATAACTGAGCCGTTTTATGCGCTTCTTTTTTCCGTTGTTTTTGTCCATCTGAGAAGAATCTGCTAGACCTTGCGCACATCGTATACACGGCTCAGTTTGATCGATTTATAGTGTATGGATGCTCACGCGTTCTAAGAGTGATTGTAGCCACGTAATGTAACGTTGTTATCTAAGCTGTTCTCACGTCGCAAACTTTAAAAATGTGATGGACGGGAGAGGAGAATGTGGAAGTAAGGAGTGATGATTGGTGAACTGAATATGAGCAGTAACACTGTTGTTTCGCAGACGCATGATCGATAGATATATTGGTACAATAGTTTTTGGATATGACCATGTAATGCGTCGAGTACAGATGGAATAATCATTTATGCTGACGTTTCCGCTCTTTGAGCCATAATCATAGCAAACCAAGCTGAAAATTCATCACATAAAATACACTTTGTACGTTTCATAGACTTGGAGGGGTTTCAAACAGGTGTGACATGAACGGTAGTCAGAAGGAGGGTTTAGTTTATATATATATATATATATATATATATATATATATAACGACGGAAAGGAAATAAAAAAAAAAGAAAAGAAAAGAAAAAAAAAGGAAAAATGAAGCTTTTAGAGTTCCCGAGAGAGAAGATTAGTGAGGTTGGATAATTCGACACAGCCGTTAATCTGTGGTTTTAGAGAGTTTATGAGGTGGGCTTCCCTTATCTTGCGGATTAGCGTGCCTTTGCCACGAGCAAGTATTTCGACCACAATGTTAGTTGCCTCAAGGTTGTGGACCTCGGCAACATGCTTGGCCATCGGGCATGCAGCATATGATCGAGATAGTGGTGATGACATGCTTAACACGTGCTCTCTAATGCGCTCATGCAGGAAGCGGCCCATTTCACCAATATACAAAGAATCGCATGCACAACAACGAATAGAGTAGACAACATCTTTCATGCAACAGTCCCCTAGATTATTAGTGGGACAAATAACACATTTAGATGGGTTGTAGCATAGGCGATCATATAGTCGGTTGCGGACTAGAATTTGTCGGAGTGTGGGAGGGGGGGTGACATTTAGTTTAAGAAGGAGTTGGTGCTTACTAAGAAGGAGGGAAAATTCGTCAGTAAAACTGTCGCATATGTAGGGAATGGAAAGGGAAACTTGGGCATTACGTTCATGTTCACTACGACGTGTACGATGTCGAAGAGAGGGGTTGTCGAGATGTTGTTGTGTGTAGTTGGATGAGAAGTTAAGATGGTAACCGTTAGTGGCAAGAATGGATTGGGCGCCGTGAAGAGAAGTTTCCATGCTGTCGTGCTCGGTATTGAGGCTGGCAGCATGGACCGTTTTTATGAAATGGGAGACGACGTTGCGTTTGATGTTGCGTACAAAGTGTATTTTATGTGATGAATTTTCAGCTTGGTTTGCTATGATTATGGCTCAAAGAGCCGAAACGTCAGCATAAATGATTATTCCATCTGTACTCGACGCATTACATGGTCATATCCAAAAACTATTGTACCGATTGGTGAACTATTGGATTTGTTGAGCCATTACAAAGAACTGGTCTCACAAGTTATCGGAAACTGCACAAATCAGTCCAAAAATCCACTTTTGCATTTTCTTTGGCGTCCCATTCCATACCATTTATGTGAAATATTATCACTGCCTCGAAGAACAGTGTGAAATTTTTTTTAGATTTATAGCTCTCGATTACCACTTTCAAACTAGTAAAAAAAGAGAGCAAATGTTACAGATACCGATGCATAAATGTTTTTTGTTGTATTTATTATCGACTATTGCTTGTAGAGAAATGCATCGAGGGGAATGGTTGCAGAAGAAGTCTTCATAGCCTATTCAGAGCACTTCGTTTTTGTAGGCAAGTCGCATTCCGTTCCCGACAAGAAAGAGACAATTGCATTAAGTCAAGTGGAATTGCTGGCGTCGATATCCACATCTTATGGCGATATAATAGGCGATTACGTAATCTTTTTCAGCGAGCACAAATCAGCAAAATCGAATCAGGTTTCGATATTTTAAAATAGATCTCTTCTACAGTTTGGCAAAAGTTGCCGTCTTAAGCTAATCTTTGTTGCCTTTGTGCATCGACGCTTAGTAGGGTAGCAATTATGCCAGCCATATGACCTTCTGCAATATCTGTAGTGGGGCTCCCGTTTATACATCTCGGATTAGATTTCTTTCATGGATTTTTTGTTTAAGAATTACGTTCTTTGAAGTTTGGATCTTTTTTGAGTTTTTCTTTCTACTGCTCGATAACAACAATACTAGTGCTTGCTCGATAATATTTGAGCCATTTCACTTTTGCCTGATCGTCTAATGTGTCTATTCATTTTTCATCTTCGACATCCAACGATTTGCTTACCTATTATGGACTAAATCTCCACTTTATTCATTGCCAATCTGCTCCCTTCTATTTTTGTCATGCTCTTCTAATCACTGCTTCTTTTTCCTCTAACACTCAATTATTTCTGTAGTATCTGTTGCATAACTACATTTTGAAGCAGTATTAGAAATTCGAGACAGTAATGAAAATCAAAAACAATAAGACAATGCAACAAATAATATATTGGTCTCTTCCACATAAAATCGAACTGTGCCATCGGAAATGAGATTCATTTTACTATCAATTTCAGTGCAAAATGAAAAATCCAGAGTGCTCACAGTAGAAAACAATGCATCTGAAGCAATTCAATAGATCAGTGTATCAAAAATTCTCTATGACTATGTTCATTTCTGTTCAAATGCCAGTTCAACAGTGTAGATCTGACGTTGAGTTTCGACTGGGTCTTGTCGCATCTGCGCCATGATTGGCTTCGCGGCAACTACTCATTTGTCTTTCTATCTAGTGTTTTACGTTCATAGACCTTTGTGTATGCACGTACTGTTACTGACCATTTATGTAAACACCTTATCAGTTAATCTTATACGCGATTATTTTTGTAATGTTTAATTGTCGCCTACACTTTTGTTCGATTTAACATTGGGAAATTTCACACTATCTAAACAACGTTAAACAAATGCTTTGTTTCTTTTAGATGAGGATGGAATCGAGTTTCTTGCAACCGATACAATTAATTCGCACATTGGAGAGATTTTCGTTGGACTTCGTAATGGGCTATTATTTCTATGCCCTGTTGAAGAAAATTTTGTTTCATTCCATCAAATGTATTACAATGCACATTTCTATGCAACAGAGAATCTTGGTTAGTGAATGTTTTCAATGAAATTATGCTGGCGATACAATGCGTTATGCTGCAAGCCCTATAATAAACATTTCTCATAGATTAATTTATCACTTTCATGAGAATGAAGAGGTAAATTATGAGTTTTTGTTGGAAGAGTACTTGCAAAGGTAGAAAAATAGCTCAAATAGATGCAACAGGTCAAAAGATCATCCAGGTACCGAAGCGATATCCGTGACCAAAAGATTCAATTGTAATTCTGTCAGTCATAAAACTGATGTTTTAGGTTTAAAAATTGGACAACCTGAATTCTATTCTCCAGATAAGATATACGCCAGTGATTACGTATTTAGCATGTTGTGCTCGTGATGCAACACCCGTGGCACATTTATGGTGCATTTATCGGACCAAAATACAAACTGATCATTGCTTGCAGAAAGCAATATATTTTTAGCACCTTACTTGTTCAGCTTAAGCATAATCTTATGATGTAAGCACTCTGGTTATGAGGCGAACTTTTAGGAAACGGGCGATTCATCTAAAAAGCAAACTGCAATTCATGACTCAAAATGCTTCACCCTTTTTTTTGTCCTTTGTCTTGCGCATTTCGTTCTTCCATGTTCTTTTGTTTTTCAGTGCTCCGAGATCATGGAAGACTCCTTCCATTGTGCCAACCCTGTTGCCCTAAGCATAGCTAACTGCCCACAATCCAGCTGATATTTGTCTTAGTTAAGGAGGTTGGATTATCCTCGAAATCTCAGATAGATCCTGATGGGTATTGCTGTTTTCACCTTGCTTTGATAGTGAGCGCACAGCAAGATGGTTGTTCATAGCGATGGAAACGGTTTTTAGAGGACTTCTGTAGTTTAACATACATCGGCAATTAGTGTTTTGTAGTCGTTTAGGTTCGGAGGCGAAGTTATCCCGAAAAGTACATAATCACAATATTCCAGTTCTTTCCCCGCTGCTCCAGACGTCTTTTGCATGGCATTTACATATGCAAGATCTCTGAAGAGGTATTTAGTGCCGTAACCTATGAGTAGCTTTTATGAGATGAAACGACAGATTTTAGAGGCTCTGCACGACGAGAATAGACCTGAAACTGTCTTGGCCAATCATCCATAGGAAGCTGTAGAGGAGAGTCGAATCTGGCTTCTACTGTCACAATTATTTACGCTTGGTGAAATCACACCATCTATCCATGATGCGTATAGGAATCTCCACTCGCTTTGCACGATTCTCCACGAAAGAGACGTAGTGATTATTTCCATTTATAGTCCGATAGGAGATTGGTGGCGTATTCACAATATATCTTACTTACTCGGTACATTATTTAGTTCCATAGCCATAACTTAGCAAAATTAACTTGCATTTGTTTTCAATTATTTGAGGCACCTATTGGTCGCGTGATGCCTCGAAACCTTGAACAAATTTGAGGTAATTTTGAAAGTATAGTTTCTTAAATACTTCGGTTTGTTCGAATGATCACACAGAATCACATTACCTGTAAATAATGGTCTCATAAGAAATTTTAACCTCAAAGCTTTTATATTTCGACTTGTTCGTGATGCTTGAAATGTTTTGAAATTTGTTGATGATATTCTCTCCAAAAAAATTTAGATTTCGTTGAGCGGAAAAAACTTGACGATAGTGAAGTGTATCTTCTCTCGCAACATTTCAAAGAGGTATTCGTTGTTGTAGTGACTAGCAAAGGACTTTATTATAGAGTGTTTCCAACACCAAGGTATACGAGCTTTCACCCTTTTCACTTTGATTGCAGAAGCACCAAATATTTCAACGCAAATTTTTGCCAGAATATAGCGCTGATGTTGATAAGTGTGTTTATGTGCGTGCCCATGTCTGACTGTGTGTAATGTGTTTCAGTTTATTAGACATGAAAGCGAGAAAATGAAAATTTTTTGCATGTGCTCTATACTTATCGTAATCTCTGCCTACAATTTCCTTTCGAATGACAGATGTTAACGAGTGATCTCGGTAACGAGTGATCTACCTTGACGAATCTAATCAAACAACCTGTGATCATTTGTTAAAGTAGATCACTCGTTACCAAAATCACTCGTTAACAGCAGACATCTTCACACGATAGGTACGAACTTGCAGGCTGCATCGGATGGATTGACATACACACAACACAGACACACAGACATGTAAACACATACACATGTCAAACGCTACGTCTGAGCATATGACGTACGTATGTCTAAGCGGCTATCCATCGGATGCTATTCATTCACTAAATAAAAAGCTATTGAATTTTATTTGAAATGGTCAAATTCTGCTAAACTAGGGAAAAATAAATATGCCTAGAATTTACTTGCACAAGTATTCCACAGAGAAAAGACAAATTTATTAGCGGAAAATTTGTAATTTCAATTAATCGCGTTGAAAAAGGCCTAATCTTAGTTGTTCTTCCACCATCAATATTAGCCAAAAAATAAAAATAAAATTGAAGCGTTAGTTTTACTGCAGTCACACGCTTCGTGCTTATACTATTCGTCTGGAGGAATTTACTCTCCTTCCCGAATTGAAATTCTACATGAGAGGATTATCACTGATAAGTGTCGATCTATTTAATAATACACTGTACGTTTATTATGAAACCGAAATGTGGTATGTGTTACTCGATGGTGAATTCGCCAATAAGCCGCAACAGGTAGAGCAATTAAATATCTTAAATTATTTAATGCATCTCGAGAATTTATAAGAAATGCATCGTCCTTCTCAGATGAATGTTGCGCATGTTGTGCGGTTAGGATACTTATAAATCTATACATGATGCTATCTGTACTACGTTTTACTTTCTATGTGAGTTATACTATGTTTTACTTTTAATAAATAGTAAAAACTCTATGAATTGTGTTTCAATTACCATTTGATTAAAAGCCCCTTTTTCAGGCTATCTTTAAATAATTGGGTGATTTATTCCCATTGATAAAAAAGAGGATTTCATAGATGTGTTCAACGCTATTAATGAAACTATGAGTCGTTTTCTTCTGCAAGAGATAGACCCTCGTTTTAAAAAATTATTATGAAACTTCGAAACACGATAGGTGACATTTACACGAGCAAACAAAGATGACGTTGCACATGAGAAAAAACGCGATAGACGCAAAGATGGAGAAAGATGCGAAGGAAGGACAGATGGAAAGTGTGTTATACGAGCAAAAACTATGCTAATTAACTCTTTACAACATTTTGCACATATAATAAGCTTTTATTTAAACGAACTCGATCAACAGCCTTTTTCACGAATGCGTTTCCCCCAAACCATTCACCAACAAACAGAGAGTTGGCTCTTGTTTTGTTAAATATTTTATTATTCTGCGTCGCTCTCGTGAAAGAAAAATTTATGCCAATGCGTATTTGCCAAAGTTCATTGTAAAGTAAGAAAAGTTCGGAACTTTTCAGTTGCTCAGAGCGGTTTACTTATTTTTTCGACAACAGAGCGTCATAATTATTCGTTCCAGAGTTGTGTTGAACGCAAAAAAAGTTGTAGGAGTAAATCTCATATTAAGCGATCATTGTGCTCTGCAATCCCCGGTGTGATATTGTTAGGCATAACATACCTACAATTACCGATCATGTCATAAAAGAAAATGATAAGATGGTAGCTATTGTCAAGAATTTGTGCACAATGTTGAAGAACGATTCAAACTTCAACGTGAAATCAGATCTAGGAATCTTAGTGGTTAGCTGCTAGAGATGTAATTGTTACGTTATCGAGAACCTATAGATAATTAATTCAAAGTTGATCTCTGTTATCACAATGAAAAAAAGTAAATTTAGGCGATTGTAGCACCCAATACAGCACTCATAATGGATACCTTTACCGGCGTTCAAATAGAACGGCCGAAAATTTTGCTGCAAATATTCAATGGCAGATGCACTTTCTTGTGAGTTTCACTTTGAAATCTCTGAAAAAAATTAAATACGAAGAAATTAATTGACGCTGATTATAAAATATGAAGAAGTTTTTTCGATAGACAAAATATTATCAGACAAGTTATTAATATCTTAGAGAATTTCAACTTTCCATGTCATGTTATGTCCTCTACTGTCAACTAGGCGTTTCTTTCGTGATTTCTGCTCTGCGTCTTCCTCTAATCTTCCTGCATTCCACTCCTGAAGGATGAATGTTTCGTCCCTCTTCGAGATGTTGGAAAATTTATGACCAGCATTCATGACCAGAATTTATGAAAAATTTATGACCTACATTTCTCCAAATTCATAACCTAAATTTTTGACAACCAAAGAATTTATTTGCATAATGGCAGGTCAGTGGAAAATTGATGAGTTCAAAATGGGCGAAAATAACTAAAGCTTTAAAGCTTTGTCACTTATCCTTGTTAAACAATATGAAGCGAATAAAATCAACTCACATAGTTATATTAAATCCTTTCACGTGGAAATGGTTTTCTCTGGTGGAATATTCACTTTGAATAAGATTTACCTAGATTATCTATGGTAATATCGTTCCAGAGGACGGAATAGAGGACGGTGTCCTCGAGCAATTTCAAAAACTCCACTACGACCACTTTTGTACAACGTGAATTCCAGTTGCAATGAATGAGCCTCGTTGTAAAACACCAGACATCCTTGTTAGGAAGATACAATGAGTTGAGTTCATATGTCGAAAATCGAAGGAGCTAATGAGAATTGTCTTTGTTTGCTTTTCCTCAATTTGCTGACGAAGAAAAATTTCCTCCATTTTTCAGCACTGGTCATTGGTTCGTATATTTAAGGTCAGCGTTCTTTGTCTATTTAATAGATCTAGCTGGAAAACTGAAACCTTACCGGTGAAATATTTTTGATGATAAAGAAGTGGCACGTATGTGGGAAATTTTATTTGTTCGGTGAGGGAGTGAGTGGATGTACTACGTGTATGAGGCAGGTAACCTGCTATTTGTGTTCTGCGCAGGTGCCTCTCTTCTTCTGCGATGATCGAAGACTGTCGTATTTGAATGTGTGTTAACGAGTGATCTTCGTAACAAGTGATCAGCGTTAACGAATGATCTACTGTGCTCAAATAGTCTCGTGAATGCAGTGATACTGGTGATCTTTGATCTGACTGTCTTTCATCGTTTACTGTTCTTTAGCCTCTGAACGCGATTTGCGCACTGCATCGTTGTTCTTCTCTCGTTTAAGACGATGTACTGGGTTTTCTTTTCGACCTCTGGTTTAAGCGAATATTTGCGTGGTTTCATTGTCGGTGTGTAGGTGACCTCGACCTGCGCATGAGCATACGGCCCATTACACAAATGCAGATCACCAGTATCACTGCAGTCACGAGACTATTTGATCAAAGCAGATCATTCGTTAACGTTGATCACTCGTTACCAAGATCACTCGTTGACAATATGCATCAAGAATATTGTTTTTTACTTGATTTGCATGCTTTCGGGTAGCAGTTTTTGATGCACTTTATTTTCCGTTCGATACCTCTGAGGCCTTTTCTCCCTAGTGCAAAATGTTCATTTATTTATTATCTTCTGCTTATCATTTTTACTATCTTACTTTACCTAACTAATATTTGCTATGTCAGACACTTATCTTCCTTCGTTGCGATGTTTTGCCTGTTTCGAGGTATCTCGTTGGTAGCCAGATAGAAGGACGAGAACGATCTGAAGTCAAATTAGGCAGCACAATATGAAATGTTTATATTTTATGGATTTAGAATAAGCTGTGAAATTTACAGCGGTTATAACTGTTGCCGGATCTTGAACGTTTTCTTAATTTCCGTGACACCATTAAGCCTCAGATACTTCGTGGAGGCACTGATTGATTGACTTTCAGTCGCACTGACAAAAGAATTGCTCTTGCCGGCAATGCTTATGATGCGGTGATTGTATTAAGAAAAGGTGAATATCATCGAATGGACAGGTAAACCTTAATTGTGGATTGCCTTATTTAATATTTAATAGCACACATGGAGCAACATCGCTATAGATAAAATCAATTCCATTGAACTTGAATATTTTCTTTAAGTTTTATAATTGTAATTTTTTCACCGATTGGTGCATCTGATCTAATTTCATCCCAGAGTACACCTAGTTTTATGTAAAACCAATAAGAAAATTTGCTGGAGTTATTTTTTTGTTCTGCGCAGCGCGGCATTCGCTAATGGATCTTGGTGATAAAGGTGAGGCTATGGAACATAAAGTTACATTCTAGAAAGCTATTTTCAATCGTTGCCATATTTGTTCTTATTAGTTCCATTCCTATTTTATATATCACTCATATTTTACAAATTGCTTACGACAGCACGAACAAATATTCGATGACTACATGCTTTCTTTGGAAACTTTTCAACAATCTTCCCCTGAGAAAAAGTTATCATGTGCCCCAACAAAATAGCTCAAACCTCTCAGCCAATCATGAAAATTTTTCGACAAAATGAATATTAAATGTGTTAAAAAGTCAGAAATTTTGTTGGACTGTTCGAATGAAATCGATATTAATGCAATTTAGGATAGTGACACAATGCACTATGAAACTATCAGATGTATCGTAACTTGTCTCACTGTACGGTTAGGAAATTTGCACTTTTTTCTTAAATGAGGGCACCTTTGAATAGAAGACGTTTATTCCGAACACCGAGCGAAATTGGACGTCATTCTGTGATACAAAAAATCTTCAAAATGGCATCCTCTGTTCGAATAATCATTTCCTTAGAATCTATGAATCTATGAAGGGATTGAGACCGGAGTCTTGTGCTGGAACGAACGAGGCAATAACGCGGGGCAGGATAGGGGAGGGGGAAAAGAGGAGCGTGATCTGCCCGGTAGTAGAGATGCAAACTGTATGCACCTCAAACCTAGTATGAAAACGAAAAGTTGTTGTTTTGATATTGTTTTGAATTGTGATTATGTTTTACACTTTTTTCGAATAAGAATAGGAACTAAATATTTTGCAATTTTCATACCACCCATTCAAGTCAATGGCTAGCATCTCTTCAGGCAGGTTATTTTATATGGAATAATAGACTGCTGTCTATTCGCCAATGATATGTCCTTTATTCGTATTCCTCGACAAGAAAAAGGTTAATCATTTTATTTTTCTAAGCATTCAAAGGATTTCGTTTAGTAACAATTTGGAGATTATCTGTTTAGCCGACAGAGACGCAAAAGTTACTTCTATTTATGTATTTTGTATGTACATGTACATGCGCGTGCGTATACCAATATATACATTATGGCCCGGAAGTAATAGTGCATTGTTCCGTTGTCGGTATCTTCGTTATGCTTTCGCGTTTTGTCCCTTTTTTTTAAAATTATCGGCCTAAAAATCCTCAGCTTTTGCCAAGCGCTCAATGTAAGAACGAATTTAGATGTGGAGCTCTGTTACAAATGTGAGATCTTCGCCCAAGTTGCCAAGCAGTGGCCTGAGCACTACTTCCTGCCTTCGCCGGACTTAGTGATCGAAAGTGTTGTCAATGATTTCGCAGAAAGGGTTTCTGTAGAGAACCCATCTCGCAGTGGACAGTCGCCTCGGGATGGATCCTCAACAGTGCGAGAAATATCTGTAAATCTATCAGAAGAAAAAAAATTTTAAATTTTAGGCTCGAAAGGTGCATTGGGCTCCATGGCGCTTACGCAGAATTGCGTTGTTTTACTCAAAGGGAATTTTTCGAAATTCCCGGAAGAATTCAAAATTCGCGGAGTTACGTGTCCAAAAACAGTTACTGCTTTTCGTGGATGTCCCTGTACACGCACGTATGCACAAATGTCTTTCTCTCTACGTATATATATATATATATATATATATATATATATAATATATATTTAATTTATATATATACACGTATATATATATATATATATATATATATATATATATATGTTTGTGTAGAAAAATGCATGTATGTGCGCATGGTTGGCAATATATTTGGCCCTATTGCCATATCACAAATTTCTAGGTGTTTCATTGAGCTTCCGTTTGCGAAATATTTTGCGAACATGTGTCCGCGAAATATCAGACGGTGCACGCCATATGTGGATTAGTATGACAGAGCAGAATGAAAATAGTTGCGCTTTTTGGTGCGCCGAATCAAGCAATCTTCTTTTCTAGCGTTCTGAAAGATTGAGAGCCTTTTTATGTTCATTGCGAAGCTTATTCATGCATTTTAAAGTTTTTTAAAGTGTTCTTTTCTTTAGGGCTCCTCATGCTCTTCTTCCAGCCGTGAGCAGCCGTTTTTCGCGGTGCATAATTTTATTTAAGTCCAAACTTAGTCTTCCGGAGAATCGAGGCAAATACGCGCATCAAGTCTTCATGTATGAGTAAAAGTAAAGACCTTGTGACAACAACTCCAAAAGTTCCGGGGTGCCGAGTGCAGGTAGCGTACTTTATCGCGGATGCAAATCACTTAACGCTGACGCTAAAAGCATAGGTTAAAAAAAGGCAGCAATCTTCAAGACAACGGCTCTTTCTGTTGTCCGAATATTCCACTCTACAAATGAAACACTTCACACACATGGCTTCAGCGAGAAAGTTTTACTCATTGCCGCATGAGTTGATGCATGAGCAGCAGTTCGAATAATGCAACTACTGTGTAGGCGTTCTTTTGAAGAATGAAAATTGCCATTTTTAACCAATTGATTGCTTACGGTAAAAAAATCGATGCAGTGCAACTATATTGACGTTTTGCGAATCGATGGACAAAGATGAAACAGCAAAATCTTTTTTGAGGCTTCCCGCCTGCTTCCAGTTCAAAGGAAGCCCGTCTGTTTGTTTGGTGGTACTATGAAGAGGTGATTTACTACAGCAGGTTACACAGGATCGGGCAGTCGTTGCAAAATCTTGCTGTCGTGATCTGGCGATAAAGCCATGAATGTTATCAAAGCTGAGGTCAGGTGTGACCAGTGCATCAACGCGGACCCTCCTTCGGCATAACCTATCATCGCATACTCCGCTCTTCGCGCAAAAAATGAGGGCATTTGGATGTTCTGCCTTTTCCTCGCCTTTTCCTAGTGACCTCTCGCCGGCCGATTATTTCTTTCTTCTGGAACTCATTTGCCTATAGCACTTATATTACTGAATAAGGTTGATGCTTCGTTGAGTTATGATTTTCAAAGTGAAATGCTAAAAACGCAGTTATTTTCGTTCTAAGCTAATAAATAGTAAAATCACCGTCGATTCGATTAAATTATGCTAAGTTTACGATCCGAATGCAACCGACCACTGGTACATAAGACTGTTTTGGAACATCACGACTTCTTTGCATTTCATACTCCTTACAGTTCTTTAACTGTAAGAAGCATGAAATTTCAGTTTAACAGGAATTTTGTGTCTACTCTTTATTATTAATTTCATCTATATCTAATCTTTTCGTTCTATATATGCTATAATACTTATTGCTCGTTTTACTATAAACTATATTTGTATTTGTTCAATCTATTTCTAACAGTATTATCTTTTAATTAACTGCAAACTCTAATTAATAGCATGGATATTCGCCACTTGTAATAGTAAATTGAAATGCCATTTCAATAAGCACTTGATTTCTTTCTTGCTAAAGCGCTTTTACGATTATTATATATACCGTGAATTAATTTATAGAAAAAGGTTGCCTTAATGGAACAAAAGTAAGACTTTTCTATCAAAAATCACATATTATTCTTATTGCGCAAAGGATCGGTGAGCAACGTCTCTACTATAAGAAATTCAAACATCTAGCAAATCCGTTAGGACTTTCATATTTATTTTCATTATGAAATTATACGTTATTCAGCGTTACTACTCAAAAATCATGTTGCATGAGTGACCTAATTTATAGCCTTCTTATCGAATGAACGAATTATAGCCTCACTGTGGAGTTTTTTGGCTCATTCGTGATTATGTTTTTGGTTATGGCTGGGGGATGGGAGCAGAAGTGGGTTTATATGACCAAATGGACATTTATCAAGCTAGTTTCCGCTCGTACCACCATCTTCTATCTATTTCGGCCCGAGACTGAATCCAAACTTCGATCCCATATTGAGGACATAGTTGACGTACCATAATTCTTTACATAATCTTTTCATGTTTTAACCCGCTTTTTTATAAATGAAATCCTGTGCGTGAATTGAAAACAACTGTACCACAGTGTGTCGAAAGTTTTCTAAAAGCACTTAGTGTAGCATTTTCACCTGTCCAACTACGTAATTACTAGCGTGAGATATCAATAATGTTGGAAGATTCCGGATAAACTCTCAAGAACAAATTCGGTCTGCATTATTGGAAGACAGAGTAACTCTCGTCTTCCAACATCTGCCTGCTCTCTTGCCCCCATCAAAAAGCTAGAAAAAAGAACTGATTTTACATGCCTAGAAAGTTGACTTAAATTTGCTATGATTTGCTGAAATTTCCATAAAATTTTCCCCATCGCATATGACACATTGATCTTCTGGTCTCCAAGATGGCATATTGATCTTGTAGCCTTCAGACAAAGTCTATATTCGAAGTGTTTGCTCTTTGCTTTTAATGAGCTCTTGAATTTGAACTTTGACTCTATATGATTTATGTCATTCTTTGCTGCGATCATTGATTTTATGATGCATAGATAAGTTTGCAAAAATGACATTTCGCACTCATTCATCTATTCCTCAATTTATGTGGAATTTTCAAAAATTTACAATTTTATCGTTTCAATATTTCCTTTCTAAAGTAAACTCTTCAGCGATGGGAGTTGGGAGAGACTCATAAAACCAAGTGAGTTACAAAATGAAACGCGATCCATGCAACTTATGGCCGGCACGACATTAGATATGGTAATTTACCTTCTAAAATAAAATACTTTCGCTTATGAGATAGCGTAATGCAAAGCGGTCAGATGATATTCTAACACGATCCGTGAACGAAGATTCGCCATGGACTAAGGGAGTCGGTCGCTGCTTTAATTTATTGCATTAGCGTAACACCATGCTAACCGTATTACATGTTGAATAAGGGTTGATATTTCATTGGTTTTCGATAAGTAGAATAGCTGTGTGAAAATGTGATATTTGTTTAGAAGATTTATTTAGATGATTTATTTATTTGTTTAGATTGACATTCGATAAGCAGTTGTTATTTAGAAGCTAAAAAACTGGCCCAAAAAGGTTTCTCGAAAAACTATAATAATCTCCAAGGTTTATTGGATAGCACGAGTAAAAACGATAGGAAAAATATAACGATGAAGAGCCCAAAAATGAGGAAAATATAACAAAATAAAAAAGCTGAGGAAACAAAGAAGTGAGTACAGAGCGATGAGACAACTGCGGGTGCTCAGAAAGAACATCAATGCGAGAATGAGTTTATAAATAATTTGGTGCAACAAGTGTCACCTTTAGAATTGCAGCTTTTCTAGTGGAAACAACTATAACTTTGCTATAATCATTTTGTTTATTGCAGCTTACACTTATAGCACTCAAGGGTGAATATTTTGAGATTACGGTGTCGATAATTCTACTAGAGATGCATCTAGGAAAATGCTGTGGTCGATGGTACAGCTAATCTTCGCAGCTCTTTCTACATCCATACGTGGAAGAGAAGCAAGATGAGCGCGCACACGTTGCGCGAGTAATCACGTACTAAGCTTGCGCAGTTCGAAAATTCAAAAGTTTTTAATCTGAAGGAAGTTTCTAAAGTTTCTTCTTTTTAAATTGAAATTTTTGCCCCAGTCGTTGAAAAGCGCGTTGGTGTGTAATCAATACATTGCGCATTTATGAAGCTACTCAACGTTAAAATCCTTCTTGATGATATATTTTAAGTGTTATGTTGTTGGATATGAGTTGCATTGCCTTAGAAAAGTGACGCGAAAAAATAAAACGGGTTGTGTGATCCGAAGAACGGCAATAAATTGGTATACGGATGAAGTAATTGCGAGAAATGATTTACCAATAGAAAAGGTTTGTTTCGTGCTTCTTTTAGTTGAATATGCCATAGTTTTCGCGTTTCTTTTTATTTAAATATAATCTTTTATTTAAGTATATTATTAAATGGAAACTGTGAGGTTACTGTGATGATTTGTTTTATTAACATGATTTCTTTCTTTTGCATTGGATAATCCTTTTTAATATGCAAAAGTGATTGTGCAGTGAAAAATATTTAGCCTGCCATCGATATTAGCAACTTCACAGTCATTGTTAGGATCACACATTTCCAAAGAAAAAAGCCCATTTGCCGATAGTTTTCGCAGCATATTTCACGCTATATCATTCATAAGCGAATGTCCACTCTATTAGTGGTCATATTTCATCTATGAAATGTTTGGTATTTACCCACCATCTATTCCCCTTCATTCGCTAACTATGTATTCTGAATTGAACATGTGAAGCCACTGAGGAGTGAAGAAAGATGCTACGTTAATTTTTGAATGAAATGAGGGGGTCCGAATAGAACATATATTGGGATTACCATAATGAAGATAATCACAGCAACACATTAGGTAGCGTCAAATAGTCATGAAAAATTATCCAGATGTTTCATTTCGTGGATCGAATGGGATTGCTACCACCTGATGGATTGCTATTTCTGATTGCTAGCGTTCTTACAAAACCCTCAGATTATAGTTCTACTTGAGAAGGGAACCATCTCTTACCACATTATTTTACTACGCCTCCTTCGTTCGTGTTCTGAGCAATATATGAAGTGCTATAGTTGATTACTCTTTTTAATTCTACTCGGAAATTTTTCTTAGCGCCTTTTTTCACTGTTTTAATTAGAAGCTGTTTACCCTCAAAGCAACATTCAATTTCAAAATTTCTAACAAAAAAAATATTTTCGCTCTCAGATATTGATATGCTGATATGTAAGTTTTATTGCAATAGAAGTATCGTTCCTCACGCTTCATTAATCGACATTTACAAATTTACTGCAAAGTTTAATTTATACTACACGCTAGTGCTGGAATATTTCAGTTGTTCGGCAATCAAGTCGTTGAGAATTTGGTATGACTTTTAAATATTTAAGAACTCTGTGATTCTTTATTCAGTTGATATTCATGATTACCTTTTACTAGCACTGTAATATTCGGACTTGGTATTTAAATGTATATATGAATGAAGCTGATGCACTATATGCGGTATACTGCGGACAAAGGATTCCGCCTTCAGAAGATTTTTACTTAAGTATGTTAAATGCCGTTATAGTAGGTGAGTGAATGTGCAATAATAGCTTAGCGATTTTCGCTTTTGATTTAATGCAATAACATAAAAGCAAAAACGAAACTTTATATTTCATAGCATGCTAGATTAACAATCCATTTCATAGAATCTTTCGTACTGTTGAAGAATATCGCTTATTTCTCAAGAACACTTTTATTAATTTTAAATCCCACCCTGATTTTTTGAAATTCACTTCCTTTATCATTAGAGAGATAATGTTGGGCACACATGTTCATCATATCAGTGCGTGCATATGTCTGTGTTCGGTGTCCGTACGACAATTGCCACAATTTTTTTTGTCTCTCTAGAGGCGTATGGTTGCTTTCAATGTCTCTCGGCCGAAAAGGTGTTCTTCCCGTTGTTAAGTTTTCTTAAGGCCAACCGGAAATCCAGCAGTTCTAATCCTCTCCTTTCCTCTTGCCCAAGGCAAAGAAATAAGCTTTGATATCCCCTAATTTCCTGGAGATCATTGATTGCGTCCCTAAGAGCGCTTAAATGTATGCTATTAAGCTATGCAAGTGACTCTGAAATAGCGCATTTAGGTACTGTGTGAAGTCAAGCAATTTCTCGCGAATTTTAGTACGCGGAGACTAGATCCTTTTGAAATGATTGTTCAAGTTCCCAACTGCTCTCAAGTTTTTCAATAACACTGTGAGAATATACTATCCTTGTATACTCCGTGAACTGAAGCAGTAACTTTTTGTACAACTTAACATAAGGGAGACAGGGAATAGGCTAGTGACAATTCTTTTCGACGCTCACATCTCCGCCGTCCAAAGCGTTGTCTGCTTTGGTAGCCAAAAAGTATATTAGTTTTCTGCTTCACTTTTCATATTTCATGTGAAATTTTCTGACCGTTGTTTAATTTATGTATGTTTAATTTTTGTTTGAAACTTTACTGTGCTAATAATTTGCATATGGCGTACAATCTTTTTTGATTGAAGTGTGCGCTGAATTTCAACTTTTTCTACATGAAGAATGAGAAGGATTTGATCATGCGATTTCGAGGCTCTCGAAATATGTATTACTCATTAAATGAGAAGATATGGCCACGGAACGATCCAGATAAAGTACCATGTTTGACTAAGATTGATTTCAAGAAGTCCGAACGTTATCAGAAGATTACTTCATGGAGTGGAAATATTGTTATGGTGTTGTAAGTGTTCATATTCATTTTCAAAGATATACAATTTAGCGCTGAGATAAATGGCAAGTCGTGGGAATTTTGTCGTAAGGGAGACTCAATTTCAATCTTGGATGAGACTGTAAAGTTTGCCCAATGGAATTGTAGTCATGATGTAACGAGTCGCTCGTTAGTTTTGCCCAATCGTTGCGATGATATCGCCATGCCAAAAATAACTGCTTCTTTGCTTATCGTACCCCCTATATTATGAACCCTGTGTTTACAATTTATGAAGCAAGTGAGCCGTAGTAACATGATGCGCTATTTAAATATAGCTGAGTAGGATCTCTGGATATTTCTCATACGATAATGGCGATTCCTAACTCCAGATAATCGTTTATCATTTTTACAAGCGTCTGAAATTCCTAACGATGGACACCATATTCGCAGAGGGAGGGAGAGCTCACAAGGGATCGAGGTCGGCGGATCGCGATGGAACAGAAAATTCCCCAGCTCTTTAGAAATTTGGTGGTGAAAATTTGCTTTGAGAACGCATCAGCACCTAGCGGGGTATCTTTGGGCTCCTCTTTAAGGTCTTGGAACATTTCATAGAAGAGTTCCAATTGACTCTGGTTAAAGAGTTTTAAGAGAACAACTCTACTTAAAGAATTGCCTCACCTTCCTCCATGATGTAATTGGTCGCTGTATGGCACATCATGCCAAAAAGTCCATACGAGTAGGTGAGTGGGTTACCAGTCGACCATTGTTCGGGAGTTTAGTACGCTCCAGAAGATATTCTCCCATGCGTTTTCGATGTAGTAGCTCCCGACAATCTTCAAAGGGTACGCCTTCGACAGTGTGTGTGTCGTTTACTATTTGTAGGCTCCATCGTAGGAAACTCCATGTACTGGCGGTCCTGGTCAACTTAGGACAATATATTGCATTGATCGCTATGAGCGACCTTCGGTAAAGCGTTATCTTTTTCGTTTCCCAGTGATCCAGTGTTCGATTCCTACAGTCTACTGTTTGGGGTAATTGAAAGAGGATCCTGTGTGTAAATAAGGACAGATTTGTGCTTGAAGTAAATCGGACAAAGCTTTGCCAGTAAAAATTATTGCTATAATTGCTAGCACATAAAATGCCGCTAACCAGCTTTTCTTCGGATTCGTCGGAATATCGTTGACGGCTTCCTGCTCCTTTATGATCGCGTTTCCTCGTAGTGTTGAGCTTCTGCTGCGTGTGATAGGCCCAGCGAACGGAGTGGGAAGAGGTGTTGCTGTGGTTCTGGGGCTTCTTCTTGAGCTTTTCTTTGACAACGCCAGTGCGCTTCGACCGCGACTGATGACATTCCGCCGTTAGTTTCAATGGATGTATGGAGGAAATTCTGTTACTTTCAATGGGTGTATGGAGGAAGTTGGTCGCTAAGAGTATGGCCAGTTTGCAACGATATAGTTTGAGTTTCCACTTAGACGGATGGCTTGGTTTTATAGTTCCATAGCCACCAATAATCGATCCGAGCTGGGATTCGTAGAGCGAAAACCCGGAATGCGATTTCTTGACGATCCGACTATTGACATTTGTAATGAAGTCTGAGCCGATGGCAATATCTGGAGCTCGTAGATAGATGGGCAGCGGTAGTATCTTTTCCGATTGTTGCCAGATCTCTGAATAATCGCGCAAGCATACCTGAGTGTGTAGGGACTGGTCGGTTACTTTGGGCAATGTGTTTGCGGCTAACAGGCATCGCGAACCGTCCACGAATACGACTCCAAAGGAAACTCTATGACTTCGATGCGCTGTTCCGTCGGATGCTCCTACTCCTTTTGATCAGAATGTGGCTTTCATCGCTCGTTCTCAGTCCAAGTTGCCTAGCGAACTGTTCAGAGATGGAGGATAATTGGCTGCCTTGATCGAGAAAGAACCGGACGTTCAGCTGTACGCTCGGAGAAGATGGATTGAAGGTTTATGCCGTTACCCAAAGAAGGAGGGCAGTTTTATCCTCTTCTTTCTTCGTTCTCTCATCCATAGTTGCTGCCGATAGGATTTCGTTTGCCTCAGATGCCGGTTGGGTTAGTGCCGCAAGTGCTGTTGATCGAAGCGGGCCGTTGTGGCGATTCAGCCACAGTATCTGGTTGTGTTCTTGCTTGCACTAGAAGCAGAGACGCCTTTTGCGTCTGCTTATATCGTGGCTGCGTACCGATCTCAAGCCTTTAAAGCATATGTTAAGCTCCATAAGACGTCTGCTGCGCCGGTTTGGGGTGGAATATCGTTTGCATTTAGTGGTCCAGTGAATCTTACTGCACAGAAGGCACAGAGTACGAGGGGTAGGTCTGCCTGCTGCCGAAATGGTTCGCTGATCAGCATTTTCGTGCTGACGTTCCATATTTCGTGGAGCAGGTTTTCCGACATTGCAGTATAGGCGCACGGTGCGAGGCGGGCGCCTTGGAGCCATGCTTGCAAAGGATGACGTTTTGTTTTGTTGCCCCTTATAAGTGCAATTTTGACTCACCCTGACGGGACGGTCGTTTGTATCTGCTGGAGTTTTGCGTACCTCCTGAAGCATTTGAGCTTCGTCCAGAATGACAATCTTCAGCTATTCCGCCGTCTACTTGTCATGACGCTTTTTCTGCTTATAAACAGCAATTTTTGCCTTTTCTGCAAAATGGTCCCCAATGTCGAAAAGTACATGTTCGTTGTCGGCATCCATTCCCACGGTTTGCATTTGGTGCGGAATACGGGTGACTTGTGGTGATATCTAAGAAGCTCGCTCAATTCGTAAAGAGGGTTAAAGAGTCTGCGAAGGGATACTTGTAGCCTATGACCCACGTCCTTCTGATTCCCATATAAGGTTTTCAGGTCAGTGATGGCAGCTTAGTGGTTAGCTGCGGTGACGGAGTAGCCAGCAACGGCTGCCTTTGCGCTTCCTTTGAGACATCCAAATAAATAGACAACTTTCTCCACATGAAATAAATGTTACTGGCTGTCTACGGTGGCTTCGAATAAGCCCCAGAATTCGAACCATCTTAGAACGTAGGAAGTTCAAGCTTTGGTAAGCGAATGTGAGTCGCGAGGGACGGATTCCCTGCATTTTCAGTTGTCCTCGACATGACCGGCGATAGAGGTTGAGTTACGCCCTCAAGAATTGGGGAGCTCGACGCGCCTACTGGAGTGATTGCGCCGTTAACATCCGAATCGAATTCGGCTAGTTTTGCCAGTTGCATTTTGCAACTGAGTTCCAGAAAGGTGAGTTTCTGGAGTGCTGTTTCGATTTCTTCGAGGGTTGCTGCGAGGCCGTTGGGATCGTCGACCGTTTCCGCGAACGTGGCTTGTTCCGCAGCGCTTGCTAGCGGCTCCTTTTTCGGCGAGAGGTTCTCGAGAAGGGCCTCCCAGCGGACAAATTGGCGTTGAAGAGAGCTCTGCTTGAGTTTGAGGAGAACTTGCGTAGGTCCCACTATCGAAATTGTTGCGCGAAGTTGGTCTGCTTTTGCAGGTCATTGTAGAGAGCTACCGGGCCGAAATGTCAGAAGGCTATTGCATCTGATAGAAGGGGACTACAGGCTGCCAAAATAGGTTTGACAGCGGGTAAGATAGCCGTTGATTTGAGAGCGGTTGAGCCGCTGTCGGTTGCTGCCATTACGTTGAAGGCGAATGTAGCGTTTTGAAGTAATTGAGGTTCAGTGGATTTATAATTGGCTGGAGTCCGTTGCGCTACCGATGCAACATGTAGAAAAAATAATAATAATTCGGTGGCAGGACCCCGTGATCGGCAAGTACTACGTAGTGGTGATTTTTCTTTTTGAAGGGAGTGCCTCTCCACGGCCCTCGTAGACGACCCCAAAAGCCAGCCTCGACGTCGGCTCTTGTCGCGGAGAACCGTCCGATGTCTCTCGCAGAGACATCTAGTGAGAGACTCCAAGTGAGACCCCCACGGCTTCTCAGTCGTCGTTTAAAACCGCTCTGAACTGCGAAGAGAGAGCATTGGCAGTCGGGAAAGCGGTAACACATCTCCTTGAGTAAGCGTAGAAAAGAGGAGAGGCGAAGAGTGTTCCCATCTCTCCATCGGGTTCCCATGCCTTCGTCGCCATGTTTCTGTTTGAAGAGACTAAACAAGCCGCTCATGCGCTCCTCGAGGTTCTTCGCTTTTGTTCAAAACGTAAAAATGCATTTATTCTTTTAATTTTACCTTAACAAATTCGGAGTGCTTTAGTGCACTCCGACAACGAGGCCCCGTTGATGAAACGGAGAAGGGACGATCTTCAGTCAATAGCAACTTCCCACCCATGGGATGACTATATAATAAGGCAAGAACGGACAGCTCGGGGTATCGTTATGGCAACAGTCTATACGTCGGGCGTTCCATGCTCCGGCCGCCATATGGTGCGTCCTTGAACCCGTCGCCGTCGCCTGGAACTAAACATTCCGATCTATTCCGAACATGGCCACTGGAGAAGGAGTCGCTACAAATACCGCCCGCTCGAGGCTACTCTGCTCGCCGCTAAGCCAACTTTGGCGGCCTGCGGACCAGTATTATCCGACGCTAAGACTCTCTTGGCCTTCCGCCGAAACGAATCCTTTTCCCTCGCCGAAGAAGCGTAGCATCTTCGCACAACCGCGGCGATAGTGGAACCAACGCAAAGGCTGCTCACCCTCTAGCAAGCATTGCTGAAAGGCAGTATAATCTTTTGGAGCAGCTTCTCTAAACTCTTACCACAAAAAAGGATACTCCGACGAGGATAGCGGCCGAATAAGCAGCGTTCGCTGAGATGGTTGCAGACCCAAAAGGACTCGCTGCCATCCTGGAAGAGATCGAGACCACGGTGGAGAAGCTCTCCTTTCTTGAAATGAACTGTAAATCACAATTGGCAGAGCTGGCCGCCTTCGACCCGACCATCACCGTAGGAATCACTCGTCTCGAAACGCTCAACAATCCTCCACACCATAACCACAAGCGCCCGCCTTTTCTATCTTCGGTCGCATCGGAAAATGATGAAGCTGGCTACAGGGCACTCATGTTCGATTACCCAAGCTCGAACGTCATGCGTTCGCGGGAGGCACTTGCGAGTGGCTGGAATTCTGGGGGATGTTCGAAGCCACCGTCGATAGTCAACCACACCTGTCGGACGTGCAGAAACTGACCTACCTGCTGGCCGCCTGGGGGGATGCTAAAGCAGCTGTAGCCGGTTACCCCATCATCCCCGCCAATTACGCAGCAGTCGTCGCAGAACTCCAAGCATTGTACGGCAAGGAGAAAGACACTGCTCATCGTCTGCACGTCAAGCTCCACAAGCTCTTCAATCTGTTATGTGAACCGTCTGATTTACTGCGCTATAATCATGTGGTGTCACATCCTCCACAAAATGTAGACATCGGGATCGATGTAAATAACGAGCATGTCCTCTTCGATATCGAAGATCATCTCCCGGAACCAATGGGAATCGCCGTCTACAATGCAAAAAGACGGAACACGAGTGGACTACCAAGCGACTGAAAGCTACTATCATCGAGGAAGCTCAAATACTACAAGCCGTTTGCAAAGGTGCTACAACCTCAAGAGAAGTTCCGCCAGCACAACAGTAAGCCCACTCAAAGGCACTCAGCCGATCATGGCAGACACCAGAACGGTGGTGCAAAAGAAAGGGACCCCTCCGAACTCAAGAAAGTAGCCCTTCGATCGTCAGCCGCTCAAAAAAACGCACTTCTCAATAATCCTACTGGCAGCCCGAAATCAGCCGCTACTCCAGTCACAACCGTCCCGAGGCGTCCTTGCCTTTTGTGCGCAGAAATGCACTGGAGCTCGCAGTGCGAGAAATTTTCCCTTTTGGAACAGCGAAGAAATGGCCTTACGGAGCTCAACGCGTTTACCCAGTGCTTAAGATCAACGAACAGCCATGATCCGACTGGATGCAAAGGTCGCCCCTGCTTCTGCTGTAGGCAGGAACACAACCAGATATTATGCCCGAATAAGAAGAAACCTTCCACATTTGGCGTACCCCTAACTAACGCGGCTCCGGAAGCGCAAGAAGCCTTGACAGCAGCTATGCTAAACACTGCTTCGCCACAGAAGGCATGTTAAAATTCTCTCTTGCTCTGGATTGCTGGTCATGTCTTTAACTCCGCCTCGCCAAGCATTAGCCGCAGAGCCCAATTCTTCCTCGACTAAGGCAACCAACTCTTCTTCATCACCGAGGAATTTGCCAATCCCCTCCGACTCAAGAAAATGGGAAAAGGACAAACCTTGATCAAGGGAGCCGGAAGTTCGGCAGGGCTAGCTCATCAAGGGTATAAGGTTCAGTTCGGCATTGTCTTCGCAAACGGAAGGCGACGAGTATTCACAGCCAGCACGTTGCCCAAGTTACAGGTGAGCTTCTTCATGCTCAAATCTCTCTGAACGACTATTCCGACGTCTGGCAACAAACTCAAGACGCGTGGCCGCTACCCTTTTTTCAAGCGCTCTGGACGTTTTGATCGGTTCGGATATCATCGCTCAAATGAGCCCCAGAATCGTTAAGACACTCCCGTCGGGCGAAAACCCGAGCTAGGACCATTAGTAGGAGGATTCGGAAGAATAGACCCGAATGTCGCCCCCGCTCAGGACAGACAAACCGCTACAGTTATTGTGGGCACCGTTCAAGTGGATATAGCGGACATGTGGAAACTCCATTCAATCGGCATTAACATGAAAACGAACTCACCGAGGATGACGCTCGAGCTCAGACAGCGCTAGACGAGACCATAGAAAGGTTACCGGATGGTCGTTATAGTGCTGGATGGTCGTGGAAGAACTCACCCCTCGACTTGATAGCAACCTTGGTCTATGAGTCGGGCGACTGCAAACGCTCCTTCTCTCGCTACAGAATACTCCGGAAAAACTGAAGAAATACCACGATAAGATCAAACAATAGCTTGCAAGGGCATAATCGAATACGCTCCGGACGACCCCTCGGGTTCCCTTGTGCCCTACATACCTCATCAGTGCTCTGGAATGAGGAGAAGCAGAAGCTTCGCATTGCATACGACGCGAGCGCCAGCGCATCCAAAGGCTGCTCCTTAAACGACAGCCTCTTTCGAGGGCCAGTGTTTTTACCTGACCTCGTCGGTGTTCCGCTTCGATTCCGCCAAACTTCGATCACCATCACAGGAGATCTAGAGAAGGCCTTTCTTCAAGTGCAACTACGGGAAAGCGACAGGGATGTTGCATGGTTCTTGTGGATCGCGGACCCATCCAAACCAATCAGTCGCGTATCGGTTCAAACGAGTCTTCTTCGGAGCTGTCAGCTCCCCGTTTTTAGTCGCAAGCGTCATACGGTACCACTCGGCGCAATCGGCCTCCCCACGGGCCTCAGAAATTGCCCGGAACATCTGCGTCGACAACGTCTTATTTGGCGCAGCAAACGGTTCACAAGCAATCGACGCCTACAGGCAGGCAAAAGCGTTGCTTGCGGAGACTAAAATGAACCTTTGCGATTTTTCCACGAATGACCGTCCACTCCTCGGGAACATACCAGAAGAAGACCGTCATTCGAGCCCTTGCGTCAAGATTCTTGGCGTACTATGGAATACCGAGCACGACACACTGCAGATGCAAACGGACACTCTGGCTCTGAGCAGCATCAGCCGTCGAACGGTGCTGCGCTTCATCGCTAAACATTTCGATCCCGTCGGATTCATAGCTCGAGCCGGCCGTTCTTCCTTTCAAGATGTTTCTGCAAGATTCGACGAACGATGAGAAAGGTTGGGATCGAGATGTCCTTCCGAACTCGAACGTCGCTGGACGATACTGCAAAAGAACTTTGAATCCGTAAGAATAACCGTTCCGCGAGTGTTACCTCAGGGCGACGAGTTTCAGTTACATGCATTTACCGATGACTGCAGTCGTGCTTACGCAGCAGCGGCACATATTCGGCGACACACCCCAGAGGCATCCCTGACATTCTTAGTAATCGCCAACTGCTCGGAGTACTAATCGGGACAGCCTCGTTAACTTTGTACCGAGACAACTGCGTCTCCGTGCTCCACAGAAATATCTGTGGCCCGACAGCAAGTGTGCATTCGCTCGGCTTACGGGCGGAAAAGAAGAAAAACTGCCTCGGTTCGTACAAAACCGCCTCAACGAAATGCGACTCTTGAAAGAAATAAACTAAGCTGACGTCAGCAGATGAGATAATCCTGCTGACATCGCCAGCCGAGGATGCTCTGCAGCAGAACTGACGGGAAACCGCCAATGGTGGTCTGGACCTTCCTGGCTGTCGGAAGGAATATTTCGGTGGCCGTCCTCGGCAGAGCCACCTAATCTCCCCTTGGAGGCGCTAGATGATGCAAACGCCACCCTTGCTGCAGCTAGTCATCAAAAGACAAGCGCAGCGCCAGCTTCCTTACCTATACAGCCGTTCAGCATCCTCAATGCTGACAGGTTCAGTAACTGGGAGGCGGATGAACCGTATCAGAGCGCGGATGATACGATTCATTCGTATGATTCGAAAAACTTCTCTCGCTGGCTCCCTGCACGCCCGACCAAAGGCACACTAACTAGCGGTGATCTGCATGCAGCCGAAATTTTCTTCTCCTCAAGCCCAAGCAAAGGCCATATCGCAGGACGACATTGAAGAGTGGGAACTCCACAAGGACGAGCATGAAGTTTGGAGATGCGGCGGCCGACTCGTGGAAGCTCCATTTCCTTTTACCAGGAAAGCACCCGCATTCTTTCCACGGAACGAGCGCATCACCGGTCTCCTCGTCCTTCGCGAACGTCGGCTGCTTCTGCACGGAGGAGTCTCCGGTATCTTGGCACGATTAAGAACACGCGACTGGGTACCACGAGGACGACAAGCGGTCATGAAAACGCTGCAAAGCCGCTGTTTCTCGTGTCGCAGGTGGAAAGCGAAACCCTTCGCATTTCCAAAAATGTCCGCTTTACCGACGACCAGAGTACAAACAGCTCCGGCGTTCGCGTCCACCGCAGTCGATTATTTCGGTCTTATCGTGGTGAAGGAAGCGGACGGTAATCATAAAAAGTGGATAGCGCTCTTCACCTGTTTTGGAACGAGAGCGATTCATCTGGAGCTCACCGATGACTTCTCTGCGTGATACTGGGTGTTTTTATGACCAATGAAAATTTCTCTGCAAATGGTTTGTGCACTCCTTCGACGGTCCATCGCAAGAAGGGGCATGCCGCAGCAGCTACTCTCAGAAACGTGCCAATTTCCGCCTCACAGCAAGGGCTCTAAAGCTGATCCCGGAGGCACAAAGTCCAAATTGGACCTTTGTAACAGCACTAGCACCCTGGAAAGGTGGAGTCTAGGAAAGCACGGTGGGAACTGTGAAGGAAGCCTTGAGAAGCGCTATCGGGCGACGCTTCGTCACAGAAAAGGAGCTGCGCACACTCACTGCGGAAGCAGAAGCAGCCGTAAATCAACGGCCGCTGACATACGTTGCTCCGGATTCTCTTCAGGTACCCCGACCGACCGACTTCATCCAGCCGTGTGCAAAACTTTCACTCAATATCGAAGCCGGCGATAGCGGCGACCCCGACCTATCAACCGACAGGCCCCTCTACGCGCGAATTATTAGTCGAGCTTTGGGGGGACACCCAAAAATCGCTCGATCGCTCTTGGGCAATCTGGCACCAAGAATATTTACAGCTCCTGCGCGAACGACATCAGTGGCACACTCACCTGGGACCGCATTCCCAAGCTCGGCGCCCTCCGAGCGTTGGCGAAGTCGTTTTATTCTAGAAATCTCCTTCAACCCTCCAGGATGTTGGCAGTTGGCAAGAATCATCGAGGCGAAACCAGGCAAGGATCAGCACATCCGCGCTGTCAAAAATCGCACTGGTAACGGTCAGACATTGCAACTATCAACGTCCTTTTTTTCCCTTTGGAGATCAGCGAGGAGTGTAGGTGGCAGACGGAAAATGGTAACTCGATTGAGAGAGGGTAAACAACCAAAAGTGATAGTCAGCCACCCTCGTAGACTGAAACCAGGTGTTTCACGAGCAGCAAATAGCAGCGGCCGCAGCAAACGCTTCCATTCACAAACAGCTGTCTTCGGAGTACACTTCAGGAGGTCGCCAGATCCCATTCTACCTACTCGCGATCATTTCAGCGATGATGATCAGTCAGGGCTCTCCACCACCCTTGCAAGTACAAATGTGCCTTACCAAACACTGGGGTCCTTCGAGTTTCGCCGCAAATCGATTGCAGGAAGAGAACCCTGGAGAAGAAAATTGCGCTCCATCGAAAATCACTACTTGCTCTAGACGCGGTGTACTGCTCTAAGTCGACTAGAACAGTTTGAACTACTGCTCTAAGTCGACTAGAACAGTTTGAGCTTGGACCTTCCTACGTTGGAGTTTGCGAGTGATAAACGACACCTATAGCGTCGAAAACATCCCGCTCGCGGATTGTCGCCAGTTGATTGGGAAGAAGCAGTTACGTCAGTATCGATCGATGCGTACTGATATTCGAAACAAATGGTCAACGAAAAACGCATCCATGTAATCCTATGGTTTTCTTGGGTCGATGCCATTCCACGGTGAACTACGTCATAGAAAAAGGAAAAGCAGTTCTCTATAACGGCAATCGCTCTCTCATTGTCTTCACCCGCATAGCCGGTTGCGACCGAACACGAATCATTGTATTCGATCACACGAGACCATCTACTGGAAGTATACGGAGTTCCAGCAACGTTGCCCTTACGAATATGGAGGACCACACATGGCGCAAATTTCCGAGAACGAAATCCTCATCCACGACATGGAAGCTGTCTTTATCCTGTCAGTCCCCACAACGGCTGCGGGACTTATTCTGGACCGTCAGGACGTATCGGCCAGGTACGTTGACGTTCTGCTGCTGGTGTACAAGTGCTGTGAGGTAAACGCGACACGGGTGGAGTGGAATCACCAGCGAGCAGGAACCTGCTACGAATGGCTGCCCATCACCGTGGGGACAAAGGAAGTGTTTGTTGTGCCACACTCAAGAGATGTGGCGACCATATCAAAGAAAATAAACTGCCCTTGCGAAGGACCTCTCAGTAACACCACGATTCATCCAGCGAACTAGACCCACTAGCAGTCCCGCCCGTACGCGTCGTTTTCAACACATCATAAACCGCACAACTCTCATGGCGACTGAATCAGCTCGCCCTTGAACGCCTAGATGACTTCGGTTTCGAAGATCCGGGACGCTTCTCGACACCAGCCAAGAAGTCTTCAACGGACATTTCCGAGGATGTTATAGAGGAACTGGGACATAACGCCGGTATAACTGCTGAAGAAGTCGCGGAAGCCCTAAAAGCAGTAGCAAAGCACTGGAGATTGGGAACTACGATGGCGGCTGCGCTGATAATCGCTCTTCTGGGCTTCGCTCCCCATATGCTGCAGAAAGTGTGGCCACAGCAGAAACGTGACGATCAGATTTTTGCAAATAAAGAGTGAGGATTCGGAGATACGTTGTGCTCCGCAAGTGCCCCAAGAGGACATAAGAAGACAGAAGACCACCAAAGACCCGGGAAAGAAGCGGGTAGTGCTAAAGCCTTCATCCCTGAGCGCTACAAACACCTCGTTCCGTCTTTCCTGCTCGCGACAGGAACCTGTTCGACAGCATGGTCGAAGCAGTCCTGACAACCCCGATTCCCATTCTTCATGAACAAGGTCTATTCGTCTTCAAATATTTTTTTTTCGCCTCTCGGGAGAGTTTGACTATCTCATTGAAGAGTTTCAATTGACTCTAGTTAAATAATTACTCTTTCAACGATGTGCATCAAGGTGGAGCCATGATGCACTTTCTTCAATCAAGCAGCTGAATCAGCAGGCAGCAGCTGGCGATCCCTATTCATCGCAACGACTCTCCATTCAAGCGAATCCCCACTCGTAGAAGGAAGAAAAAGGGGATTCTCCATTCACAACGAGGCCTCATTTATGAAACGGAGAAAGGACGATCTTCAATTAGTAGGAACTCCTCACTCATGGGGATGGCTATATAAGGAAGAACGGACAACTCCTGGGGCATCGTTGGGGCAACAGTCTACAAGTCGGCCACTCCAACTGTCCCGTCGCATCGTTGGGCAAATTCTCACGGTCGGCCTCTCCACTCTCCGGTCGCCACAAAGGAGCGGGGAAGCCGAAGTCGACAAAAAGTTTCCACATGGCTTGCGTTGGAGACTTCTAAAGATGAAACGCCACATATATGTGTAGATACTGGCTAGATGAATGAGGAGCTACTTTACTGCGCTAAGCGTTTTACTTTATGATCCAAATAATAGGCAAGTATCGTGATCCAACTCACACATCGTATTTACTTTGTCCTTGAATAGTTGATTAGGTTAGAGATAATTTAATAGATACCCGAGGCGTTAATTATGATTTTATTGACAAATTGTGTTGAAAGTCATGAAGCCAATCACGAGAGTGTCGACAGAAAATCCGCTGGCTCATATAGAAGGATTTTCAAAGATTTATGGCATTCAGTGTTTTCAGAGAATTTGAAATAATGAAATTTTTTGCAATTTTTTGGCGCAATTCTCTCGTTGTGATTTCAAACTCTTTGATCTCAGATTTTTTCTCCACTATTTTATGATTTCATACCCTATATCAGATTCTTGTTAAACTCTCACTCGCTTTAACTCTTAGTCAAACTCTTTTATGTGACTTCAAGCTCTTTATCAGATTAAAAAGAGATTTTTATCATAGAACTCGAAATAATTTCCATCTTCAGTAAGTTTTAGAAAGTGCTGCTGCGTATTCTCTTTCAGTCGAAAACATTGATCATGTGATATTCTTCTCGCCATATCGTCCAAAAGTTTTGGAATTTTGCTGTCGTTTCTTCCCAGTTTTCAAAAGTTTTTCATGAGTGTCGTTAGGGTCTCGATATGTTGGATCTTGTGCATCATTCTCCAGGCTTTTGAATACTCCTGGTGGGGAATTACTGTGTGGCGCAGAAAATCGACTGGTCGTAGAACTGTCGTATTTTCCGATGAGAGGAGAGTGGACGGCAATTTACGACTGCTTCAATATCTGTTTTCAGTGTTTGAAGTTCTTCATGCGTCAGCCCTTTACGACCAATCGTCTTCTTCATGCTGCTTTAACGAGACCGACGATTCTTTCATAAATGCGAGCTTGCCATGGCGCGAGTGGAGTAATGAATGACCACTGAATATTGTTGCAGCGCAGTAGTCGAGAATTGCGTTGTGCAACTGATGCACTTTAGATACAGGGATAAGTACAGATGGAGTCCAGACGAATTGTGTGCTGTTATCCGACACCTTTCTATTAGGAAGTCCTCTTCTCGAAACAAAGCGATGCAAACACTGATTGAAACCTGGCCCGAATAGGTCAGATGCGACTTCGAGATGTACAGGTCTAGTCGAGAAACAGGTCAACAGACAAATCCATCGTTTTGTGCCACCCTTTTCATTGGAACGTAGCCTGAACGGCCTATATAATCGACACCTGCGTTTTCGAAAGGAGGATGCTTAGACACTCGTTCAGGGGGATAAGGTGGCATTCGGGGCACCTGAAAGGACTTCGACTTCTATCGCCGACAATGAAAACAGTTGTTCAGAGCTCATTTTGTGGCCTGACGACCACGAGGGATCCAGTGTGCGTCACGCATCTTCGCGAGAACTGAAGAGATTCCAACAATGCGAAAGTTCCTTATGGATGTGCAAAATAAGCAACTGAGTTATGCGGTTGTCTCCAAACAAGTAGATTAACAGTGGTGATGAAGCATATTTCATTCTGCCTTCGCATTTCCACAAGCCATCTTTGTCGTGATGAGCGTTCCACTTTTCTCTCGCCTGCAGACGATTGTCCTCTCTTTCAGCTTGCTTCACCATTAGTTCTTCAGCTCGATGCCCTTCACCAGTAGTTGTTCAGCTCGATGCCCTTTTGCGGTCCCTTTCAGGAGATTTTCCTCTGAAGCAGGCTACTGCTCGCAGTACCCATGCTGTCGTTCGGAGTAGACCGGACCATTTGCTGAAACGCGTGACGTTAATAGTAGTCGTTGAACGACCGTGTATTTCACAGGCTTGCAACGTGTACGTATTCGCCGTTGTTATTTCTGTTTCCAAGTCTTCTGGGCTGGCATCGTTTTTGAGCTAGCAGTGTTATTTACCAATTGTGGCCAGTGGTCACTAGAATGGAGAAGCCAATGGGTCCATGCCACCATAATTTGTTTTTGATCAGATCGCTGAGGTCACTACCCCTCGTAGAAATATCGGCCAGATTGGAACCTGAAGGAACCTATCCGAATCTGGTATCCGTTTTCCGAATTTCTCCCAGCCGATAAGGTACGCTGGCTGTCAGTCCAAACATATTTGTCGACGTTTTGCAGTTGCAGCTGTTATGATATGTATTCAAGCAGTCTCGTTCCAATAAGAACTCCCATGAGTTCCAGGCGACGAATGGTGGGTCCTTTGAGTGGGGCAAGCCGAGTTTTGCATATCAGCAAGTGACATTTAACTTCTGAGTTCGTTTCTGTTCGAATGTAAACGGCTGAAGCGTAGGCTGTCTTCGATGCATCCGCGAAACAATGAAATTGTAGAGCAGCGTGTCTCTTAATGACGAATCGTGGGGCTTCAATTGTTCAGTCATTCCACTCGCCGCATATGCTGTTGATGTGCTCGGTTATGTTTTCGGGTAATCTCTCCTACCACTCTTGGTTATTTCTCCACAGATTTTGCAGAATTACTTTAAATGGAGTGAACAGTGGGAGATATGTCCGGTAGGATCGTATTGAGCAGCGAATAGGACAACAGTTGCCGCTTGGTGATCACTCGCTGCTTCGGTGGAATTACTTTCCACTGAATATAGTCCGCTGCAGTATTCCAACGCACTGCTAGCAGTTTCGTGTTAGTTGTTCCGTGACGATCCCTTTCCGGAATTGCTTTGTTGAAGGTTGCATCGTTGCTCAGAAATTCGCGAATTTTCATTCGTGCGTCTTCGAATAGTTTCTTTATGCGTTCGAGCTTATCGAGGGCCTCCTCTGCCGTATGTGCACTGATCAGCACGTTATCCACATAAATGTTCTTCCAAATTTCTTCAGCTAACGTTCCGTCATCGAACGAGTCCAGGTGCGTTTTGATTGTTGCCACCAGCAGGAAGGGACTTGCGTTGAGTCCAAACGGGACTCTCGCAAAGTGAAAGACCTTAGGTTGCTGAAAGATGGCGGTGAGTTAATATCAGAAAGCCATAGAAAGCGAGTCGCATCTCAGTCTGGTTTATTGAGAGCCGCTTGTAGAAACGCCTTCTCCAAATCTCCTATGATAGCGATAGGCATTGAACGGAATCGAAGCATTACACCACCTAAATTCGGGAATAAAACCGGTCCTCTCATAATTGCTTCGTTTATGCTTTTAGTACCTCCGAATTTGGAAGAACCATCGAAAACCAGACGAATCTTTGTAGTCGCCTTGTGGAGGTTAGTTCCTGCTTGGTGTGGCAGATAGTGGACAATGTTGGAAGCGGGTTTTAGTTCCTCTCTAGGTACTTCTTCGATGATTCCGCAGTCCTTCTGCTGAGAGAAGATGGCGTCATATTTTTCGAGAAGCTCGCGGTCGTTCTGTAGACGCTTCGAAATTGAAAGTAATCGACCAAATGCTAGGCCAAAATTCAGTGTAATCTGTGGAACAGAGTCTCTGAATGAGAGGCTTAGCTTACTGATTAGCGACCATCGATTCTCTCCACCGTTTCCTTGAACATGTCCATTGCCTGTTGGTCTTCGTGCTCGCTTGGTGAATCTCGAATAGTAAGAAGCTCCAAATTCCAGTAGTTGGAGATCTGCTCGATTTGCAAGTTCTATTTCTTCGTGAGCGTCTTCTGGCATTTGTTCATCAATACATACCACCGCCGGGGCTACTTCATTCTTTTCGGCCTGTTTACACGACAAAATATAGCCGACTTCAGTGGAAATTAATTCGTAGGAGCTTCTAGGCGGTTGATTCCCGCAAGTGGAATAAAGTCACTGAAATTGTCATGACCGATCAGAATGTCTAGAGAACGACTTTTTCGCTGCAGCTCTGATGGCTTCAGATCACCAAAACTTACTTCAGTGTTGTCAGCTGCAACTTCTAGTTTGCTAGCAATTCGCTTGATTGTGCTTCCTCTGACAACCTTGCGGGTATCGTTCTGAAGTTGAACGGAAATAGCAGTTCAATTTGACTGAGTAATTTGCAGCGCACTGGCACCAAACGTGCTTATGTTGAGCTTCTGTGGTGTTGTGTTCAGCTGCAGCCGATTCCCTGAACGCGTTGTTATGTACGACTTTTGACTGCCCGAGTCAAAAAACATTCAATTATTTGTTCGACAGTTTGCTTTCTGAGGGTTGGAGACGACTACTTCTTTACAGAACAGCAGTTTTATTTCCAGCCGCCATATTCGCAGCAATCACTTCTTCAGGTGAAAAGGGATGGTCTTTACCATTCTTCCCTTTTTTTCCTGCGATTTGATCTCTCTATGCATGGGAATTAGTTGTGATTGAGATTTTGGCAGTAGTAGCAGTGCTGCGTTGCTTTCCAATTTTATAGTGCATGTCCCCTTTTCAAACATCTTGTGCACAATTGAAGTTTATTCGCTCGCTGGATTCTTTTTTCTGTTGTGCTGTACGAATGGCAGTTGCGATTAGAATGTGATTCACCACAGAATGCACACGTCTTTGACGGCTTTTTCTCTTGTTTTTGCCGAGCGAGAAGCGAAGACGTTTTGATTTGTGGCTGTCTCGGCATGGTGCGTATTTTCATCTGCTGCGCCTGCTGATAGGACTGCTTATAGAATAGCTCCGTTATCATGGACTCCTGAAGTTTCGCTCGCGATTTTTTAACACTCCATTCTAGACCTGGCGCTTTATATTCGCTAATTCGTCCTCTTATTGGGTGTGAAAGTTTCTGTTCAATTCTGAATGCCAGCAAAGGTGAGTCGAGATTTTCGCCGCTAACTCAAGCTGCCTTCGAACGCCTGTCCAGTTGGCGCGAGTTGTGACCCATCGTCGCTGGGCAGATTTTGCAGCTCGATGTGCAAGCTAGCTGCCTGTTATTACGGCTGAGTTTCCGTAATTTGAATTTAGCGGAGTTACCACCAAATCAAAGCCGCTTTTCGTTATAGTGTAGCCCTGAGCAACGATTGCTATTGGGCCTTCAAGTAGGAAAAGCAGATAATTTAAGCGCTGCGCTTTTGGCAAGTGACCAGCAGCAGAATTAAATGCTTCCCAGAATCCACTCCACTCTTTAGGGTTTCCAGAAAATTTTTTGAGTTGGATCTGGGGCAAAGCAACGTGGCTGCTTATGGGTTCTGGAGGCGAAAGAGCAGAAATTGTTTGTATGTTCGAGGACACTTGCGTCAATAGCGCGGTGGGTGACGAAACCGAAGACTGTAGAGTCTTCAGAATGCCAGTGATGTTAGAGATTCTAGCGTTTAGTTGATCAGCAATGGTTTTGGATTGCTCAAATAGACAGAGAAAGCTATTTGGCGAGGTGGCGTAACTTCGTGCGGTTCGGTCCCTGCTTGTGTTGCTCGCGGATCAAAAATTCAAGCCACTTTTCGTGCTTGCTTTCAATTTGCGAAATGAAGCGCATTACGGTTTTCAAGTAATGGCGCAAGCAATCTCTACGTCTTATAAAGGCGATAATTTGAAGAGAACTTTCCTGGGATATGTCGATATGCTCCTCAATTGGTGGGATCCGTCCGATGATCGCTTTAAGCTCTTGGACCATAGGCTCGAGTCCGGTCTTCATTGGACGGGCCATTGTGCAGCGAATATATATAGCAAAACCGGAGATTGAGAATCAGTCGCAGAATGCGCAGAAATTGAATAATTGCAGGATCCGGGAAAATAAATCCGTTATCCTGCCGTGGCCGCCATATTTTGTCGAAAATAAATGCGGCAAAAATGAGTGTCGGCGGCAGCGAGAGGGGCTAAGCGGGGGTAGCCCAGATACAGAGAAGGGCTGACGGACCCTTGTAGACACTAGGGAAAAGGTGACGTAAACATGAGATGGCGAGTCAAGTACAGTCAGTCGGAATGACAACAAGGGGAGGAGACATAGAATCCTCTCACAGCAATGTGGGGATTCTATGTTCGCATTCCCATCAAATCTCCAGCGAAATCTTCTTAGTTATTTCGCTGGAAATTTGTTTTGACTTTCGTGCTTTCACGCGACGAATGCAGTTATTTTCTATGCGTTAAATTTGGAATAGCGATCGCGAGAAACTCATTTTAGGAACGGAAGCTGACTTCGATTACCCGTTAAAAGGTACCAGATCGTGTTTTAAGAAAATTCTCTTGAGTTTGAAGCCCTAGAAACTCCAAAACTTTAAAAAACTTTGTAACAAGTTTTGCAGAAACTTTAAAACTTTTAAACTAAAATTTGAGAATGTAAAACTCTAAAAGAAGTTGGAACCTACATGGAAAATGTTTACTGTGGGTGAAGGACATTATATTTGATTACAATGTAATTGGAAATAGTCGGCGATGGAAATATTCAGACACTAATTTACATTAGCATATGGCAGTAGAATGTAATAAAACCCTGTGTTTACCTCAAATGGGCTACTGTGGTTACACTATATTACATTGACTTGAGTGAATGATGTAGAAGTTAAAAGATTGAAATACTTGCGCTTTAAATTCATTTTATCAACTATTTCAGTGAGGAAGAGGCGAATGAATATATTGTCTGCTCGCTGTCAAAGAAATGGTGAATATTTCACAATTTCGAAGATTTATAGGCGAAAGTGCATGTTGTGTTAATATGTGCGCTTGCACAAACGGAGTCTTCTAAGCATGAGGCCTGAAAAGAATAAAGGATCATACAATACTATTTTCTGGTTTCTGGAATCTTCCCTCATCCTAATTCTGTGTGTAACCCTTGATGCATTATGATAGTGTCCTAGAAAAATGCATGTTATATGTGGCGCGGAATGTTCTGAAGTTGTTGAAAATTTCCTGCGACAGAGAGCAAGGCCAACTCCTTGACGTAAACAGGAATGATGCCTTTATATCGCGCAAGAAGATAAGCAAATCTCTGATGAATATTTTGCGCTATATGCAAACAATGAGGAGTACTTTTCTAATTGTGATAAACAATTCCACGACAAATATGCAGGTTGGACATTTTATCATTGCAGGCTTCTTCTTATCGCCTAGAAACTTGAATGATAACAAATTGTTGCAGGCACGCTAGAATTGCTGCTGAACAGCTCAACTTTCTTGGAGCGGTCGATGATTATGTGCAGCTAAAAAGTGATGTGTACGTATTCTATTATTTTTAAATTTTTTTCGTTTGTGTATGAATTACATTCTTATTTTTCACTCATTTTTAACGTTACTGTCGTCAACAAAACAAAGTTGACGGTCGTATGTAGAAGACAGAAAAGAGAACGAAGAGATCGACGGTTTATTAGAAAAGACATCGACAGAGTTAAGGTCACGATGCACGTGGAGTAAAACTAACAAGCTGCGCACGCCTGTCACAAAATTGGCAATATAAAAACAATAAAGAAAAAAGGACAGTCGAAGGCAAAAGCTTTGATTCGAGGCCAGTTGGGCAACCTGAGCGATATAATGCACCGTACGAGCGGGATACAGCTTGAGAATATGGCACCTATTGTCAACTGTGGCAGAGCCCTGCACAATGAAGCAGAATACAAACCACACGAGAAAAGAGGTGTCAGGCGATTGCTTTCGTGCCGACACCAGGTTATCAGGTTATCAACGTACTACTGCCAAACTCGTGCGGTTGACTTTGCTCACCGCAATTTGTTTCTCCCGCGCTGTCGATGATTCTTTCTTCCGGCTCGCCGACCTCTCTGGCGGGCTCGTAACTACTCGAAAACTTCAACAGTGTATGATTTACATTTGGTTTGAATAAAGAGACTGGCCTGATTTGACCAGGGCTCGTCCGCTTGCGCCCTTTCTTTTTTTTGCGCTTGTCTATACCAACCTCCTGGTTGGCCCTCCGAGGTTTGTTCACAACGTTCGGAGGACACCTTTCTGCTCTACGAATCGCCCGACACCTCAAACTTGGGTAACTAAACCTCGCGATACTTTAGAAACAACACAAAAACACGATATAATCGAAAGACGGATGCAAAGTCATCATAAAAGTGATCTGAGCGAAATGAGGCGATTTCTGGTGATGGGCTAATCAAAGAGGTATGTACAAATGAGAAGGAGAAAGCAAAAGACGTCAAAACTTGTGGCGAGATCGCAAAAGTTTTAAGCAACCAGCAAGCGACAATGAAAGTCAAGTTTAAATTCAACAAAAAACAATAAACGACAAGGTGCTGACGCATAACGCAAACACGCTACGCTTACACACGCTTACACACGACCGCAACGGCGCATTAGAAGACATAGTCGCTATAGCCAGAGGTCACTTAGATCGTTCTATGAGTTACTGCGTTGACGCACAGTTTGATTTATTGTCTGCAGCAGCCAAGTAACTCACTCGCGTATCTTCACCATACTTACATAAATTCAGTTTAGATTTTCCAACTTTTACTTGACGATCAACTTAAATAGCGTGGGCCAAGGCTCTTCACTCCAACTGTTGGGTATGGCGCCGAAGAGCTAACCCAAGATGACTTCTTGTGATGAACCATCGCAGTGATCACGTTGCACTTTTTGAGTGCCCTTGCATAATGCCATTTCCGTCTATTGTGCTCTTGGCGGTGTCTGAGGCCTATAAAAGGCGGCCTTCAGCCCGTCAGAGTCAGTCTTCTTCTTGTGTTAGTTCGTTCTTCACTCATCTGTGTTTTCAAAATCGTCTTAGCCTTGTCTCACTTCGCTCCCCTCTTGTGTTCGCCTTCGGAGCCGTTATATTCCCTCAATAAAGTGTTTCTACTCTCTCCGCGTGCACACGTTTCACATTCGACCTACCTCTTCCTGTCGTCGCTGCCCGACCCAACAAATTGGTGCTAAGATACAACAAAGTGGCGATCAGATTTCGCATTCGCGAAAGATGGAGCGCCTACCCGACTCACTGACTCTGGTGATCCAGCATCAGCAGGAACAGCAGGCGCTGATGTAACAGACGATGACCGCGATGCAGCAGCGGTTGACAGCTATCTCAGTTGATACGGCAGAGACGACAGCAACCTCAACTGCGGATCCAACTCTCGACGACGCGATCGCAACCTTCACGCACGTTCCGGACGAAGACGTCACGTTCGAGACGTGGTTCAAACGCTGGCAGGAAGTGTCCGCTTCCTGTTTCGAAAACTTGACGCAACAACCTACGGGAAGTGCGCAAACTACATTCTCCGGAGGCTGCTACGCGACCTGAAATTTGACGAAGAATCAGCATCCTTAAGGACATCTTCGGACCAAAAATATCGCTATTCAGCCAGCATTATCACTCTCTGAAGCTTGTCAGAAACCCGCGAGACGACATCACGACATATGGCGGCATCGTCAACCGGGAATGCGAGAAGTTTCGTCCAGGCGAACTCAACGCAAAGCAGTTCAAGTGCCTCATCTTCGGATGCGGACTCCAATCGCCAGCAGACGCCGAATATCGACTTCAATTGCTCAACAGGATCGACACGACCGCCAACGCAACGCTCATGGATCTCATCGCAGAATACAGACGGCTCGACAATCTCAAGCACGAAAACAGGACGGTCGAGGATTCGAGCGCGATCCAGACGGTCAACGTTGCGAGAGTTCCGAGCAAGCCGAAACGTTTCAAACGGAAGGCGCCAAAGAAGCAAGCCAAGCATCAGACGCAATGCGACAGGGCAGCGGCGCCAAAAACACCGTTATCAAAGGAGCGATCCAAGCATTCGACGGGAAACGACAGAGCAGCTACACCAATGACACCGTGCTGGCAATGCGGCGGCATGCACTTCGTCAAGGAATGTCGATT
This sequence comes from Baylisascaris procyonis, assembly GCA_037389465.1. Lineage (NCBI taxonomy): Eukaryota > Metazoa > Nematoda > Chromadorea > Rhabditida > Ascarididae > Baylisascaris > Baylisascaris procyonis. The sequence continues at coordinate 26,768 of JAZARR010000130.1, read as the reverse complement.
CTCCTACCACAAGTGCGCTCAGTGCGGAAACACAGGACACAAGGGAGGCTACCACGTGCGCAATCGGGACAGTACAAGCAGAGGACCAACGAACGACGCCGGAGCTATCAATCAGAGAGTATTCAAAGGGTCAAGACGGCGACGAACGTGCGACAACGGCGGAAGTTCGTCACCGCGCTCATCGACCGACATTCAGTTCGATTCCAAGTGGACACAGGATCGGACATCACCCTCATGTCAAAGGCGTCATGGAAGCGAATCGGGTCCCCTCGTCTATAGCCAGTCACGGAGGAAGCCCTCGACGCATCGAACAATCCAATCCGTTTCTCTGGACAGACAACCAGAACGCTCGAGATAAACGGACGAACGGCAGCAGCACTCATCCTCGTTGGCTATGGCAACAACGCGCGCAACTTATTGGGCCTCGACTTCATCGATAAGTTGGACCTATGGAACTTGGCCACGCCATGGGACAACATCCGACGGATTACTGCCACCGACAAGTCAGCCACGCTATTCGGAGTTTTGCGACAAGGCGATAGGACGATGCACGAAGGCAAGGCAATCCTCTATCTACGCAACGACGCCAAGCCAGTTTTTCGACCCAAGCGACCAGTGCCCTATAAGCTCTCGAAGCAGTGGAACAGGAGTCAGCCGGCTCGAAAACCAAAGCGTCACTTCGAAGGTGGACTACTCGCGATGGGCAGCTCCAATCGTCGTCGTGAAGAAGGCATCCGGCAATCTTCGTATTTGCGCGGACTTCTCCACTGGACTTAACGACGCTCTGAAGCTTCACAAGTACCGATTCCCTCTGCCAGAGGACATATTCGCGACGCTCAATGGTGGACGTTACTTCTCGCAAATCGACTTCGCTGATGCTTATCTACAAGTGGAGGTGGACGATGCATCAAGGGAGCCGCTCACAATGAACAAGCACAGAGGACTCTATCGCTACAATCGTCTTCCCTTCGGCGTGAATTCAGCACCAGGCATTTTCCAGCAAATTATGGACGCGATGCTCGCTGGAATCAAAGGAGCCGTGGGATATTTGTACGACATCATCATCGTCGGCCGAACACAGGTAGAACACAACGCCAATCTCGATGCCGTATTCCAACGCATCAAGGAATATGGATTCCACACCAATCCCGAGAAGTGCAGCTTCTTCCTTCCCTCCGTCAGATATCTCGGCCTCATCATTAACGCGAATCGTCGACGACCGGATCCCCAGAAAATCGAAACTATTCGACAGATGCCAACTCCAACGGATGCCACAACACTGCGATCGTTCCTCGGACTCATCGACTACTATGGAGCATTCCTCAAGGAAATGAAGGACCTCAGAGCTCCCTCGGACAATCTATTCAAGAAAAATGCGACTTGAGGGTGGTCAAAAGACCGTCAAAACGCCTTTGAAAAAGCCAAACCGATCCTGAGCTCACACCTTCTACTCACTCACCACGACCCGACTCGCCCAATCGTGGTTGCCGCCGACGCTTCCAACAACGGGCTCGGAGCGGTCATTAGTCACCGCTTCGACAATGGCTCGGAGAAGGCAATCGCTCACGCATCCCGCTCCTTCACAGCAGCGGAACGAAACTACAGTCAAATCGAGAAGGAGGTTTTCGGACTGATCTTCGCCATCAAGAAATTTCATCGGATGGTCCATGATCGACACTTTGTGCTCCTTACGGATCACAAGCCACTTCTCGCGTTATTCGGATCCAAACGTGGTATTCCTATCCGTACTGCAAATCGACTACAGCGCTGGGCCGCAACTCTGCTTGAATACGACTTAGAGCTTCAGTATCGATCGACGACTACGTTCGGAGAAGCGACGCTTTATCCCGTCTTATTGGAGATCACGTTCCCAACGACGAGGACATGGTGATCGCCGCTATCACAATGAAGCCGACGCACATCGGACACTCTCCGACGCAACCAACGCACTTCCAGTAACGGCGCAGGACATCGCGGACGCAACTCGACCAGACGACCTGCTTGAAACGGCTATTCACTATACGCACAACAAATGGCCGCAGTCAATCCAGGACCGACGTCTCCGACAGCTCTTCAATCGACGCGATACCCTCAGTACTATAGACGGATGTCTCCTCAGTGCAGACCGCGTCATCATTCCCGACGCCCTTCAATCGAAAATGCTCCGTCAATTTCGCACAGGACACCCAGGAATCACACGAATGCAGGCGCTCGCTCGAAGCTACGTATACTGGCCAGACATCGACAAGCACATCGAGACGACAGTCAAACAGTGCCAACCATGTGCAGACGTTTCAAAAGCTCCGGTCAAAGCTCCACTTGCGTCACGGCCGACAACAGACAAGCCGTGGACCAGCATCCACGTGGACTACGCAGGACCATTTGAAGGACACTACTTTCTAGTCGTTGTGGACTCGCATTCAAAGTGGCCAGAGGTCTTCGTGACGGATCGCGGAACGTCCTTCGCAACCCTCAGGTTCTTGCGGCAGGTCTTCGCGCAATTCGAAATGCCGGAAGTGGTTGTCTGAGACAATGGTACTCGTTCACTTCCGCAGACTTCGCCGACTTCTGCGCAAGAAACGGCATCAAGCACGTCTTCTCACTACCGCATCACCCTCAGTCAAATGGACAAGCAGAACGTTTCGTGGACACTTTCAAACGAACGGGGAGGAGATGACACTGGAAGCTCTACAAACCTTTCTGCTTAATTACCTGACAACTCCAAGCGCGACACTCGAAAATCGTTCACGAGCAGAACTTCTCATCGGACGTCGACTCCATACCTCAATGGGCTTGGTTAGGCCGACACCGCCCTCAGCAGTACGGAAAAGGGACAAGGTGGAGGCACGCTTCAATCGGCGACATGGAGCTCGCGAGCGTTCCTTTACACGAGGTGATCTCGTGTTCATCAGGAACTATCTTTTCAGGAGACAAGATGGACGAATGGACTGATGCTACGCAGGCATTGCCCTGTCACCTACGACATTCTGGTCGGATCAGAAGTTTGGACGCGTCACATTAACCAACTTCGCCGATGGAGCACCTTACAGGATGCCTCTCTAACAGATGCAATACTCACCTCGCTACTGGACGGCTTCGAAGCTCGTTCCAACCCGTCGGCCGTCCAAGTCACACCAGTGGACTCGCCAATCGTGCAGCAACGGGCACAACCACAACAGAACGTCGACGGTCAACAGCCAGCAAAGGCTCCAGTGGATCTCCACCGCTCAACTCGCGATCTACACGCTCCACAACGTTTCAGCCCTGAAGATCAACGCAGGACATACCATGGACAGATGGATCGTGCACACAGGCGGACAGATCCTAGACATGGACGAACGGATGAACTTCAGCGGGGAGATGTTGGGTATGGCGTCGAAGAGCCAACCAAAGATATCTGATTGTGATGAATCATCGCAGTGATCACGTTGCAGTTTTTGAGTGCCCTTGCATAGTGCCATTTCCGTCTATTGTGCTCTTGGCGGTGTCTGAGGCCTATAAAAGGCGGCCTTCAGCCCGTCAGAGTCAGTCTTCTTCTTGTGTTAGTTCGTTCTTCACTCGTCGTGTTTTCAAAATCGTCTTAGCCTTGTCTCACTTCGCTCCCCTCTTGTGTTCGTCTTGGGAGCCGTTATATTCCCTCAATAAAGTGTTTCACTCTCTCCGCGTGCACACGTTCCACATTCGACCTACCTCTTCCTGTCGTCGCTGCCCGACCCAACAAATTGGTCCCCAGATGCAACTTGTAATAATTTCCGATTTTTATTAGCAAAATGAAATCATTTCCTAAAAATGAGAAATCATTTTCATGAGTACCTGTGTATGGGATTCGAAATCACCTCTGAATACGATAAGTCGCTCAGCAAAACCTATGCGCCCATTATTTTTTCATGAAGGCAATTTATCTCTAGAGGATTTAGCTTCGGTCGTTGTTAAAATTTAGTGAAAAAATCAGTTTTTTGTCAATATGATCAAATCCACGGGGACTGAAAATTAAGAACCGTTTATAGCTAACCTAATTACAACATGGAATCGGTAACGTCATCAACTTGAACACTGACCGCCTTTTCTAGTTGCTAAAAATTCTATTTCAGTTTTTTCTTTTGAGTTCCATTCAGGAAATTTGACTTTTTCGACTCTCCTTGAAATGTGGCTTCAATGGCGTCTTGATTAATGCTGCACATTTTCCGGGATATTTATGACGTTCGTAGGGGACCCTTTTTAGGGGATATGGATGAGAGTTTTAAGGCATCTGACTGCAGGCGAGAGGAGAGGACCGAGGGGGAAGATTCTGAGAAGTCGTGTCTTAACAATAGAGTTCGAACAGCTTAAGCAACTGCAAGCATTTAAAACATTCCAGCGTTCTATAGTGACTATCTAAGTGATTGCTGAACGATCGAACAGTGAAAGTTGTTATGGAGCTAATAAAAAATGCAAAGGAAATAGCATTCCTATCACTAAACGTTTGTTCAGTTGTCGAATATCACCTTCAAAGAAAATATCCGCCTAGTCAATACAGCACCGGCAAATTTGTTGTTTCAAGAGGGAGTGGGAATGTTTCTTAATCGGATTCATACGATGGATAGTTTCGATAATGCCAATCCGGATATTGATCGTGTTGTGCTAGTGGAATGGCGTGCTTGTTGTTTTCAATGCTCAGCAATATGTTTCAAATATTCCCAAGCTTCATTAATGCTAAATAAATTCAAAAGTTATGTGGAAGATGGTTATTTTACATCGATCAGTTGCAAATATAATTTGTAAATAAAATTACGAATTCAAAATAATACAAACAACTGTTTCAGGATGGAAAGTTTTGGACAATTCACCAATGTATTGCCGTCTAGTTTCGAAAATGTGCCGCCGATGGAGGAAATTCGCTATTTTAATGGTCAGCTGTTTTTCACATCAATGCTTTTTAATTTCTGTGATTATCAGTGAGTTTATGTTTAACGCCACATTTCAGAAATTTTTTTTCAAAAGTTCTCTTCATCTGAATAACAGATAAGTCCAATCGGTTGGCGATAACAGAACAATAGAAAAATGACGTAGCTTGATTTTTTTCAGCTGCAAAATCTTGGAAGCTTAGGTTTTTCTTTATAAAACTCATTCCGTTAGCATACAACCTTCAATATTTGGATTTTCAACATCACTCGGAGAGAATTTTTATTTTATTTCATTAACTGCTTATTCGCTTTTGAGCGTAAAAAGAAATAATGACTATTGAAATCGAACGGTTTATCGCATCAGGCAGCCATCAGTCGCCTTAAGTTCAACACACTATCGAACTGCGCGCAGAATAAAACACTTGAGAAGGAATATTAATTATATGGGAAAGCGGATATGATGCCCAAAAGATGTGCTTTTCAGAATTCATTATCTGAATGGGATGTTTGCATTTATGTTAAAAGTTAACGACGTAACGTTTAATTATTATGCTTGATCATGAAGCGAATCAATTCTTCGTTTAGATCCGGCTGGATTTAAAATTGCACATGCAAGTTCTATGCCACCTCTAGCCACGCATAGCTCTTCAAAAAATGTAACCAAACAAAATGTAATAAGCTTTGAAAACTAGCCGACATTATATATAAATACAAATATAAATATAAATATATATATATATATATCGAAATATTTCATCGCTATGATTTTCCGGATTCTGGAATTGGAAGTTGAAATGATTCGACACACATAAACATATATACACATATTCCTATTTATTGATTTAATTTATAATGAAGTCTATTTCGTCATAATATGCTCAAATTTTCAAAATCTCATAAAAGGAATAATTAAATTGTGATGTAAAGTATCACTTGCAGGTGACAATGAAGGTGAAATACAAGCATCGATGAATACTTCCGAGTGTAATAAGTAAGCTGCTTATGTTTGACAATTTATTTCTATATTACTTTTACATGTTCCGGGCCTGCCGTGTACCGGACGTTTTCTAATGAATCATTGTAGATTTATTTCGGAAGAATCATAACAATATTTCTTGATGCAGAATTGGTTTGTTCCCTCGTTGTATCCCTTAGCATTGTTATGTCATTATCCTAACTAACGCTGAACGACTTGAATCTGGCTGTAAATAAAGGAATTGATTGTATGGTTAAAAAGAATCGTAATATTCCTCCGCTACTGTCTGAATATTGGAGTTCAATATTTGTCAAGTCTCCCCTTCTCCCCCACTGTGGACTCTCATATTAGCATCTTGCATCTGAAGTGTCTCATGTTCAAATCAGACAGTAAAAGATTACTTTCAGGTGGCGCAAGGAAACTATAATGACTTCCTGCTTTGCGGGCTGTGAATTGGCCTTGTTGTTGTTTACTTGGGTTGTCGTGAAATGCGTTGGTGAACCGCGTATTCGAAGTTATAATCAGCAAATGAGAGCAGAGAAAGAGAGTAAAGAACGACAGTGGATACAGGGAGCTGAACCAAGATGTACATTATATTCTTTTATATGCAATTCAAAATATTCTCTTTTTTCTTTGTGCACGTATCAGTAAGCAGGCTTTTGAGATAATGTACGGAAGGGCGCTTCCCTGGAGACAAACCGCCCAGAGGGTCGACGCGATTATAACTCTACGGGGGTGTTTGAACTTTTCATACTCAAAGAGGTTGTAGCGAATGCGGAACCCAAGCGGCAAGCAACACGAAAGTTTTATAATTGACTTTTAAACGAAGGCACAACTGATCGTAAGGCGAAAATTGTAATGAGGTTCGAATGAAATCGAAATACTGTCGAAGACGAAACTTCGATCGATCCGCTAGCAAAAAAAAAAGAAAAAATCGATGTCGAACAGAATCCAGTTGCCCAGCGAAAGAGCATCGAGGTGGCAATCAGTGAATATCGAAGTCGATCGGCGAACAAATATCGAAATTAGTGAATAAGTTTCGAAGTTGATTTGCGGAACAGTTCGAAGTCAGTGAACAAATCGAATCCGAGGAGAGCTAATATCGACAGAGACGAGTGAATGTCCAAATCGGGAGAAGACAGAGAGACGAATGAGGTCTAACTGTCCGTAGTCGCCACTCTAACCGCAACTCACTATCGTAACTCGACGCGCAACTCCTTTCATAATCTTTTGCACGCTTTTACATAGTCGAGCTCTCCTCTTTGTTGGCTCACTCGGTTCGTTCATCTGGATAACATATTCTTTGTTAGGAAGTGAAATAGTACATCATTTTTGGAGGTGTGAGAGTTCCTAAGAATCATCGTTGTTTCGCGATGATTCTCCACATTTCCAGTGGCACCTCTGTTTAGTAGCGGCTTCGTTGATTCTTTGTGCCGCCATGAATCATCATTACGTCGCGATAATTCACGACAGAGGTCTCCGCGGAGGAGGATTTGCATTCTCAGAATCCCTTACAGATGGGGAGAGAAGGGATATCCGGAGCTCTTGTGCGGCCCTTCGCAATGATGGAGGTTTGAAAAACGCATGCTTTTATCAGGAGACCGTATTCACCTTGTTCATGTTACTGAACTGTGATGGATCAGTAACTTCCCAAAGTAGCAGTTTTGACGCATCACTGCATTTTAATGGAGGCGGTTTGACAGAGTAGTTGCGGCTAACATCCACAAGGCGTGTTTGCTCCGGACACGATAGGGTGCTTGGTTCGGGGCATAAGGAAACGTCGCGGAGGAAATACTATCTCTCCAGGAAAGCCCTTTAGTTACATGGAGTTTTGTCGGGGAGGTTGAAAGTACCTTTTTTCCATGCATCAGCGGAGAAGCTCGCGTTAGTCATCTGAACATAAGTAATATAAAAAAAAACGACCAGATCTTGAATACAGTCGAGAGGCGTTGTTTGCGAAATTTTTCAAATATTTTGCACACAGCCTTATGCCCGTTGGTTCCACAGTTCGTTTCGTATAGCGTATAGGAAAATGGCAGCGTTTGGGAGGTTTATTTCGTCAATAATTTTTGATTGGATGGGTTTATGTTTAAAGATTTATGTGGAAGGCATGCTGGAAACACGGCATTTCCACCTCTATGGCAATATTTGGTATTAGGCAATAATTAGCATAAGAAAAATGTGATATAGATAAGGTTTCATTTCAGGGCAACGTATGGAAAGGAAGCAAATGGAGGAAGGACAGCTCAACGAAACTGATCGTGCTATTAGTGCTGTTGCTAGTGAGGCTTGTAGTGATCCGGAAAACGTTAAACCTGTCAGACAGTAGCCGCCATTCATGGAGAACATAACGGTTTTGTTCTTACCAATCCGAGCAAGTGCACGACTCCGATATGATAAGACAACGAAAGAGAACGACGTGCTCAACAATGACCCGTTGATCTTTGCTTGCTTACCAATCCATCATATGTTCACCAACTGTTTTTCCTTTCAAGCGTTATTTATTTGCATGTTGTCTTGTAAAATATCCTTGCAATGTCGCATATTTGAATTTGCAACACTGCTTATAGCAGCGTTATAAATCTCTACGTGTGTATATGCAACTTTCCATCGCTTTAATGTTTCTAATTCAACGTCAACTCGGGCTAAAGTATAAAGTTTTATGAGGTTTAGCAATGCTATAGAATGACCTCTCATCTTTCACGTTGAAATTTATTGCATAAAATTTCGAAATAGTTCAATGTTATGTCGGTTGGATTATTCCTATGAATCGTTTTGTTTTTTGTTTTTTCTCTGTTATATCACCGTCACTGTGTAATGAATCCTTATTCAAAAATCCTTGTAACTATATGAACTGAAGGTGGAGATCCGAGATTACCGTATTCGTGGTTGCAAATTGAACGGTAAATATTTCTTTTCATAGATAAGTTTATGCTGTTCCACGAGGATCTTTTCACCTGGCGACGGTAGTTACAAGTCGCAGTCTTATTTTAGTTGAGGTCGAAGTGCTAGGAGAAAATGAGCTAGGAAAAGGGGGAGAAGGAAAAGGAAACTATCCACCAGGAAAATCCCTTCCGAAGATAGCTGTCAACTCATCTTTCATGGGCTGGCGTCTAACCAAATCTGGATACTGTCGGAGGTACACTTCGGACTGTCTATCATGTGAGACGAATCTTCGTACACAAGAAAAGCAAACATTCCTGACCTAGGCTACAGCAAACAAAAGTGGGCGCTCCCGGATGAAATGCACGGGATTCTAGATTTCAAAATGATATATAAACGACGTTCGATTCTTTTGATGAAGTAGCAGTCGTCGTTAAACGCATCCTTCAGAATCGCTGAAAATGAATGAAGGTTGGCGAGATCCGAAAAAAGACGAGGAAAGCCGGGAAATTCCTCTAAGCCGGTTTCCTTTCCTCATTTTCCGGATGTGTGATGTTTGCGTAATTTACAGTGCATTTTTAGCATTTTGTACCCATTTTGTTTTTGCTGCTGTATTATTTGTATTTTATAATAAATATTTTTGGACGTTTATCGACGAATAATAAAAATTTTTTACACTGCATTTTTAGCATTTTTAGCACCTGCCTTCGTGGTTTGCAAGCGGGGTAGCATCGTTGTCTGCAATATTACAAGTTTACGAGTTCCTGTGATGCGCGTTACTATTATTTGGAAAGTGCAGAGTATGTTGGTGGTGCGTGCGCGGCGTGGAGCACGAGCGCATCTGCGTTCGCGGTTCGCAAGCGGGGTACCATCGTTCTCTGCAATAGTGCCGATTGGGGCGGAATAAAGCCCACGAAATGTCGCATTTTACAGGTCTGCAATAGCGTCGATTGGAAGATTTCTGGAAGAGTGGAAGGACAGGTTGCAATGAACTGTGATCAAGTATATACATCGGGAATTTTTGTTTCCTGTTGCTGGGATGCGCTACGTCTCCCAGCAACAGGAAATAAAATTCCCGATGTATATACTTGATCACAGTTCATTGCAACCTGTCCTTCCACTCTTCCAGAAATCTTCCAATCGACGCTATTGCAGACCTGTAAAATGCGACATTTCGTGGGCTTTATTCCGCCCCAATCGGCACTATTGCAGAGAACGATGGTACCCCGCTTGCGAACCGCGAACGCAGATGCGCTCGTGCTCCACGCCGCGCACGCACCACCAACATACTCTGCACTTTCCAAATAATAGTAACGCGCATCACAGGAACTCGTAAACTTGTAATATTGCAGACAACGATGCTACCCCGCTTGCAAACCACGAAGGCAGGTGCTAAAAATGCTAAAAATGCAGTGTAAAAAATTTTTATTATTCGTCGATAAACGTCCAAAAATATTTATTATAAAATACAAATAATACAGCAGCAAAAACAAAATGGGTACAAAATGCTAAAAATGCACTGTAAATTACGCAAACATCACACATCCGGAAAATGAGGAAAGGAAACCGGCTTAGAGGAATTTCCCGGCTTTCCTCGTCTTTTTTCCGGATCTCGCCAACCTTCATTCATTTTCAGCGATTCTGAAGGATGCGTTTAACGACGACTGCTACTTCATCAAAAGAATCGAACGTCGTTTATATATCATTTTGAAATCTAGAATCCCGTGCATTTCATCCGGGAGCGCCCACTTTTGTTTGCTGTAGCCTAGGTCAGGAATGTTTGCTTTTCTTGTGTACGAAGATTCGTCTCACATGATAGACAGTCCGAAGTGTACCTCCGACAGTATCCAGATTTGGTTAGACGCCAGCCCATGAAAGATGAGTTGACAGCTATCTTCGGAAGGGATTTTCCTGGTGGATAGTTTCCTTTTCCTTCTCCCCCTTTTCCTAGCTCATTTTCTCCTAGCACTTCGACCTCAACTAAAATAAGACTGCGACTTGTAACTACCGTCGCCAGGTGAAAAGATCCTCGTGGAACAGCATAAACTTATCTATGAAAAGAAATATTTACCGTTCAATTTGCAACCACGAATACGGTAATCTCGGATCTCCACCTTCAGTTCATATAGTTACAAGGATTTTTGAATAAGGATTCATTACACAGTGACGGTGATATAACAGAGAAAAAACAAAAACAAAACGATTCATAGGAATAATCCAACCGACATAACATTGAACTATTTCGAAATTTTATGCAATAAATTTCAACGTGAAAGATGAGAGGTCATTCTATAGCATTGCTAAACCTCATAAAACTTTATACTTTAGCCCGAGTTGACGTTGAATTAGAAACATTAAAGCGATGGAAAGTTGCATATACACACGTAGAGATTTATAACGCTGCTATAAGCAGTGTTGCAAATTCAAATATGCGACATTGCAAGGATATTTTACAAGACAACATGCAAATAAATAACGCTTGAAAGGAAAAACAGTTGGTGAACATATGATGGATTGGTAAGCAAGCAAAGATCAACGGGTCATTGTTGAGCACGTCGTTCTCTTTCGTTGTCTTATCATATCGGAGTCGTGCACTTGCTCGGATTGGTAAGAACAAAACCGTTATGTTCTCCATGAATGGCGGCTACTGTCTGACAGGTTTAACGTTTTCCGGATCACTACAAGCCTCACTAGCAACAGCACTAATAGCACGATCAGTTTCGTTGAGCTGTCCTTCCTCCATTTGCTTCCTTTCCATACGTTGCCCTGAAATGAAACCTTATCTATATCACATTTTTCTTATGCTAATTATTGCCTAATACCAAATATTGCCATAGAGGTGGAAATGCCGTGTTTCCAGCATGCCTTCCACATAAATCTTTAAACATAAACCCATCCAATCAAAAATTATTGACGAAATAAACCTCCCAAACGCTGCCATTTTCCTATACGCTATACGAAACGAACTGTGGAACCAACGGGCATAAGGCTGTGTGCAAAATATTTGAAAAATTTCGCAAACAACGCCTCTCGACTGTATTCAAGATCTGGTCGTTTTTTTTTTTATATTACTTATGTTCAGATGACTAACGCGAGCTTCTCCGCTGATGCATGGAAAAAGGTACTTTCAACCTCCCCGACAAAACTCCATGTAACTAAAGGGCTTTCCTGGAGAGATAGTATTTCCTCCGCGACGTTTCCTTATGCCCCGAACCAAGCACCCTATCGTGTCCGGAGCAAACACGCCTTGTGGATGTTAGCCGCAACTACTCTGTCAAACCGCCTCCATTAAAATGCAGTGATGCGTCAAAACTGCTACTTTGGGAAGTTACTGATCCATCACAGTTCAGTAACATGAACAAGGTGAATACGGTCTCCTGATAAAAGCATGCGTTTTTCAAACCTCCATCATTGCGAAGGGCCGCACAAGAGCTCCGGATATCCCTTCTCTCCCCATCTGTAAGGGATTCTGAGAATGCAAATCCTCCTCCGCGGAGACCTCTGTCGTGAATTATCGCGACGTAATGATGATTCATGGCGGCACAAAGAATCAACGAAGCCGCTACTAAACAGAGGTGCCACTGGAAATGTGGAGAATCATCGCGAAACAACGATGATTCTTAGGAACTCTCACACCTCCAAAAATGATGTACTATTTCACTTCCTAACAAAGAATATGTTATCCAGATGAACGAACCGAGTGAGCCAACAAAGAGGAGAGCTCGACTATGTAAAAGCGTGCAAAAGATTATGAAAGGAGTTGCGCGTCGAGTTACGATAGTGAGTTGCGGTTAGAGTGGCGACTACGGACAGTTAGACCTCATTCGTCTCTCTGTCTTCTCCCGATTTGGACATTCACTCGTCTCTGTCGATATTAGCTCTCCTCGGATTCGATTTGTTCACTGACTTCGAACTGTTCCGCAAATCAACTTCGAAACTTATTCACTAATTTCGATATTTGTTCGCCGATCGACTTCGATATTCACTGATTGCCACCTCGATGCTCTTTCGCTGGGCAACTGGATTCTGTTCGACATCGATTTTTTTCTTTTTTTTTTTTGCTAGCGGATCGATCGAAGTTTCGTCTTCGACAGTATTTCGATTTCATTCGAACCTCATTACAATTTTCGCCTTACGATCAGTTGTGCCTTCGTTTAAAAGTCAATTATAAAACTTTCGTGTTGCTTGCCGCTTGGGTTCCGCATTCGCTACAACCTCTTTGAGTATGAAAAGTTCAAACACCCCCGTAGAGTTATAATCGCGTCGACCCTCTGGGCGGTTTGTCTCCAGGGAAGCGCCCTTCCGTACATTATCTCAAAAGCCTGCTTACTGATACGTGCACAAAGAAAAAAGAGAATATTTTGAATTGCATATAAAAGAATATAATGTACATCTTGGTTCAGCTCCCTGTATCCACTGTCGTTCTTTACTCTCTTTCTCTGCTCTCATTTGCTGATTATAACTTCGAATACGCGGTTCACCAACGCATTTCACGACAACCCAAGTAAACAACAACAAGGCCAATTCACAGCCCGCAAAGCAGGAAGTCATTATAGTTTCCTTGCGCCACCTGAAAGTAATCTTTTACTGTCTGATTTGAACATGAGACACTTCAGATGCAAGATGCTAATATGAGAGTCCACAGTGGGGGAGAAGGGGAGACTTGACAAATATTGAACTCCAATATTCAGACAGTAGCGGAGGAATATTACGATTCTTTTTTAACCATACAATCAATTCCTTTATTTACAGCCAGATTCAAGTCGTTCAGCGTTAGTTAGGATAATGACATAACAATGCTAAGGGATACAACGAGGGAACAAACCAATTCTGCATCAAGAAATATTGTTATGATTCTTCCGAAATAAATCTACAATGATTCATTAGAAAACGTCCGGTACACGGCAGGCCCGGAACATGTAAAAGTAATATAGAAATAAATTGTCAAACATAAGCAGCTTACTTATTACACTCGGAAGTATTCATCGATGCTTGTATTTCACCTTCATTGTCACCTGCAAGTGATACTTTACATCACAATTTAATTATTCCTTTTATGAGATTTTGAAAATTTGAGCATATTATGACGAAATAGACTTCATTATAAATTAAATCAATAAATAGGAATATGTGTATATATGTTTATGTGTGTCGAATCATTTCAACTTCCAATTCCAGAATCCGGAAAATCATAGCGATGAAATATTTCGATATATATATATATATATTTATATTTATATTTGTATTTATATATAATGTCGGCTAGTTTTCAAAGCTTATTACATTTTGTTTGGTTACATTTTTTGAAGAGCTATGCGTGGCTAGAGGTGGCATAGAACTTGCATGTGCAATTTTAAATCCAGCCGGATCTAAACGAAGAATTGATTCGCTTCATGATCAAGCATAATAATTAAACGTTACGTCGTTAACTTTTAACATAAATGCAAACATCCCATTCAGATAATGAATTCTGAAAAGCACATCTTTTGGGCATCATATCCGCTTTCCCATATAATTAATATTCCTTCTCAAGTGTTTTATTCTGCGCGCAGTTCGATAGTGTGTTGAACTTAAGGCGACTGATGGCTGCCTGATGCGATAAACCGTTCGATTTCAATAGTCATTATTTCTTTTTACGCTCAAAAGCGAATAAGCAGTTAATGAAATAAAATAAAAATTCTCTCCGAGTGATGTTGAAAATCCAAATATTGAAGGTTGTATGCTAACGGAATGAGTTTTATAAAGAAAACCTAAGCTTCCAAGATTTTGCAGCTGAAAAAAAATCAAGCTACGTCATTTTTCTATTGTTCTGTTATCGCCAACCGATTGGACTTATCTGTTATTCAGATGAAGAGAACTTTTGAAAAAAATTTCTGAAATGTGGCGTTAAACATAAACTCACTGATAATCACAGAAATTAAAAAGCATTGATGTGAAAAACAGCTGACCATTAAAATAGCGAATTTCCTCCATCGGCGGCACATTTTCGAAACTAGACGGCAATACATTGGTGAATTGTCCAAAACTTTCCATCCTGAAACAGTTGTTTGTATTATTTTGAATTCGTAATTTTATTTACAAATTATATTTGCAACTGATCGATGTAAAATAACCATCTTCCACATAACTTTTGAATTTATTTAGCATTAATGAAGCTTGGGAATATTTGAAACATATTGCTGAGCATTGAAAACAACAAGCACGCCATTCCACTAGCACAACACGATCAATATCCGGATTGGCATTATCGAAACTATCCATCGTATGAATCCGATTAAGAAACATTCCCACTCCCTCTTGAAACAACAAATTTGCCGGTGCTGTATTGACTAGGCGGATATTTTCTTTGAAGGTGATATTCGACAACTGAACAAACGTTTAGTGATAGGAATGCTATTTCCTTTGCATTTTTTATTAGCTCCATAACAACTTTCACTGTTCGATCGTTCAGCAATCACTTAGATAGTCACTATAGAACGCTGGAATGTTTTAAATGCTTGCAGTTGCTTAAGCTGTTCGAACTCTATTGTTAAGACACGACTTCTCAGAATCTTCCCCCTCGGTCCTCTCCTCTCGCCTGCAGTCAGATGCCTTAAAACTCTCATCCATATCCCCTAAAAAGGGTCCCCTACGAACGTCATAAATATCCCGGAAAATGTGCAGCATTAATCAAGACGCCATTGAAGCCACATTTCAAGGAGAGTCGAAAAAGTCAAATTTCCTGAATGGAACTCAAAAGAAAAAACTGAAATAGAATTTTTAGCAACTAGAAAAGGCGGTCAGTGTTCAAGTTGATGACGTTACCGATTCCATGTTGTAATTAGGTTAGCTATAAACGGTTCTTAATTTTCAGTCCCCGTGGATTTGATCATATTGACAAAAAACTGATTTTTTCACTAAATTTTAACAACGACCGAAGCTAAATCCTCTAGAGATAAATTGCCTTCATGAAAAAATAATGGGCGCATAGGTTTTGCTGAGCGACTTATCGTATTCAGAGGTGATTTCGAATCCCATACACAGGTACTCATGAAAATGATTTCTCATTTTTAGGAAATGATTTCATTTTGCTAATAAAAATCGGAAATTATTACAAGTTGCATCTGGGGACCAATTTGTTGGGTCGGGCAGCGACGACAGGAAGAGGTAGGTCGAATGTGGAACGTGTGCACGCGGAGAGAGTGAAACACTTTATTGAGGGAATATAACGGCTCCCAAGACGAACACAAGAGGGGAGCGAAGTGAGACAAGGCTAAGACGATTTTGAAAACACGACGAGTGAAGAACGAACTAACACAAGAAGAAGACTGACTCTGACGGGCTGAAGGCCGCCTTTTATAGGCCTCAGACACCGCCAAGAGCACAATAGACGGAAATGGCACTATGCAAGGGCACTCAAAAACTGCAACGTGATCACTGCGATGATTCATCACAATCAGATATCTTTGGTTGGCTCTTCGACGCCATACCCAACATCTCCCCGCTGAAGTTCATCCGTTCGTCCATGTCTAGGATCTGTCCGCCTGTGTGCACGATCCATCTGTCCATGGTATGTCCTGCGTTGATCTTCAGGGCTGAAACGTTGTGGAGCGTGTAGATCGCGAGTTGAGCGGTGGAGATCCACTGGAGCCTTTGCTGGCTGTTGACCGTCGACGTTCTGTTGTGGTTGTGCCCGTTGCTGCACGATTGGCGAGTCCACTGGTGTGACTTGGACGGCCGACGGGTTGGAACGAGCTTCGAAGCCGTCCAGTAGCGAGGTGAGTATTGCATCTGTTAGAGAGGCATCCTGTAAGGTGCTCCATCGGCGAAGTTGGTTAATGTGACGCGTCCAAACTTCTGATCCGACCAGAATGTCGTAGGTGACAGGGCAATGCCTGCGTAGCATCAGTCCATTCGTCCATCTTGTCTCCTGAAAATGATAGTTCCTGATGAACACGAGATCACCTCGTGTAAAGGAACGCTCGCGAGCTCCATGTCGCCGATTGAAGCGTGCCTCCACCTTGTCCCTTTTCCGTACTGCTGAGGGCGGTGTCGGCCTAACCAAGCCCATTGAGGTATGGAGTCGACGTCCGATGAGAAGTTCTGCTCGTGAACGATTTTCGAGTGTCGCGCTTGGAGTTGTCAGGTAATTAAGCAGAAAGGTTTGTAGAGCTTCCAGTGTCATCTCCTCCCCGTTCGTTTGAAAGTGTCCACGAAACGTTCTGCTTGTCCATTTGACTGAGGGTGATGCGGTAGTGAGAAGACGTGCTTGATGCCGTTTCTTGCGCAGAAGTCGGCGAAGTCTGCGGAAGTGAACGAGTACCATTGTCTCAGACAACCACTTCCGGCATTTCGAATTGCGCGAAGACCTGCCGCAAGAACCTGAGGGTTGCGAAGGACGTTCCGCGATCCGTCACGAAGACCTCTGGCCACTTTGAATGCGAGTCCACAACGACTAGAAAGTAGTGTCCTTCAAATGGTCCTGCGTAGTCCACGTGGATGCTGGTCCACGGCTTGTCTGTTGTCGGCCGTGACGCAAGTGGAGCTTTGACCGGAGCTTTTGAAACGTCTGCACATGGTTGGCACTGTTTGACTGTCGTCTCGATGTGCTTGTCGATGTCTGGCCAGTATACGTAGCTTCGAGCGAGCGCCTGCATTCGTGTGATTCCTGGGTGTCCTGTGCGAAATTGACGGAGCATTTTCGATTGAAGGGCGTCGGGAATGATGACGCGGTCTGCACTGAGGAGACATCCGTCTATAGTACTGAGGGTATCGCGTCGATTGAAGAGCTGTCGGAGACGTCGGTCCTGGATTGACTGCGGCCATTTGTTGTGCGTATAGTGAATAGCCGTTTCAAGCAGGTCGTCTGGTCGAGTTGCGTCCGCGATGTCCTGCGCCGTTACTGGAAGTGCGTTGGTTGCGTCGGAGAGTGTCCGATGTGCGTCGGCTTCATTGTGATAGCGGCGATCACCATGTCCTCGTCGTTGGGAACGTGATCTCCAATAAGACGGGATAAAGCGTCGCTTCTCCGAACGTAGTCGTCGATCGATACTGAAGCTCTAAGTCGTATTCAAGCAGAGTTGCGGCCCAGCGCTGTAGTCGATTTGCAGTACGGATAGGAATACCACGTTTGGATCCGAATAACGCGAGAAGTGGCTTGTGATCCGTAAGGAGCACAAAGTGTCGATCATGGACCATCCGATGAAATTTCTTGATGGCGAAGATCAGTCCGAAAACCTCCTTCTCGATTTGACTGTAGTTTCGTTCCGCTGCTGTGAAGGAGCGGATGCGTGAGCGATTGCCTTCTCCGAGCCATTGTCGAAGCGGTGACTAATGACCGCTCCGAGCCCGTTGTTGGAAGCGTCGGCGGCAACCACGATTGGGCGAGTCGGGTCGTGGTGAGTGAGTAGAAGGTGTGAGCTCAGGATCGGTTTGGCTTTTTCAAAGGCGTTTTGACGGTCTTTTGACCACCCTCAAGTCGCATTTTTCTTGAATAGATTGTCCGAGGGAGCTCTGAGGTCCTTCATTTCCTTGAGGAATGCTCCATAGTAGTCGATGAGTCCGAGGAACGATCGCAGTGTTGTGGCATCCGTTGGAGTTGGCATCTGTCGAATAGTTTCGATTTTCTGGGGATCCGGTCGTCGACGATTCGCGTTAATGATGAGGCCGAGATATCTGACGGAGGGAAGGAAGAAGCTGCACTTCTCGGATTGGTGTGGAATCCATATTCCTTGATGCGTTGGAATACGGCATCGAGATTGGCGTTGTGTTCTACCTGTGTTCGGCCGACGATGATGATGTCGTACAAATATCCCACGGCTCCTTTGATTCCAGCGAGCATCGCGTCCATAATTTGCTGGAAAATGCCTGGTGCTGAATTCACGCCGAAGGGAAGACGATTGTAGCGATAGAGTCCTCTGTGCTTGTTCATTGTGAGCGGCTCCCTTGATGCATCGTCCACCTCCACTTGTAGATAAGCATCAGCGAAGTCGATTTGCGAGAAGTAACGTCCACCATTGAGCGTCGCGAATATGTCCTCTGGCAGAGGGAATCGGTACTTGTGAAGCTTCAGAGCGTCGTTAAGTCCAGTGGAGAAGTCCGCGCAAATACGAAGATTGCCGGATGCCTTCTTCACGACGACGATTGGAGCTGCCCATCGCGAGTAGTCCACCTTCGAAGTGACGCTTTGGTTTTCGAGCCGGCTGACTCCTGTTCCACTGCTTCGAGAGCTTATAGGGCACTGGTCGCTTGGGTCGAAAAACTGGCTTGGCGTCGTTGCGTAGATAGAGGGTTGCCTTGCCTTCGTGCATCGTCCTATCGCCTTGTCGCAAAACTCCGAATAGCGTGGCTGACTTGTCGGTGGCAGTAATCCGTCGGATGTTGTCCATGGCGTGGCCAAGTTCCATAGGTCCAACTTATCGATGAAGTCGAGGCCCAATAAGTTGCGCGCGTTGTTGCCATAGCCAACGAGGATGAGTGCTGCTGCCGTTCGTCCGTTTATCTCGAGCGTTCTGGTTGTCTGTCCAGAGAAACGGATTGGATTGTTCGATGCGTCGAGGGCTTCCTCCGTGACTGGCTATAGACGAGGGGACCCGATTCGCTTCCATGACGCCTTTGACATGAGGGTGATGTCCGATCCTGTGTCCACTTGGAATCGAACTGAATGTCGGTCGATGAGCGCGGTGACGAACTTCCGCCGTTGTCGCACGTTCGTCGCCGTCTTGACCCTTTGAATACTCTCTGATTGATAGCTCCGGCGTCGTTCGTTGGTCCTCTGCTTGTACTGTCCCGATTGCGCACGTGGTAGCCTCCCTTGTGTCCTGTGTTTCCGCACTGAGCGCACTTGTGGTAGGAGAATCGACATTCCTTGACGAAGTGCATGCCGCCGCATTGCCAGCACGGTGTCATTGGTGTAGCTGCTCTGTCGTTTCCCGTCGAATGCTTGGATCGCTCCTTTGATAACGGTGTTTTTGGCGCCGCTGCCCTGTCGCATTGCGTCTGATGCTTGGCTTGCTTCTTTGGCGCCTTCCGTTTGAAACGTTTCGGCTTGCTCGGAACTCTCGCAACGTTGACCGTCTGGATCGCGCTCGAATCCTCGACCGTCCTGTTTTCGTGCTTGAGATTGTCGAGCCGTCTGTATTCTGCGATGAGATCCATGAGCGTTGCGTTGGCGGTCGTGTCGATCCTGTTGAGCAATTGAAGTCGATATTCGGCGTCTGCTGGCGATTGGAGTCCGCATCCGAAGATGAGGCACTTGAACTGCTTTGCGTTGAGTTCGCCTGGACGAAACTTCGCATTCCCGGTTGACGATGCCGCCATATGTCGTGATGTCGTCTCGCGGGTTTCTGACAAGCTTCAGAGAGTGATAATGCTGGCTGAATAGCGATATTTTTGGTCCGAAGATGTCCTTAAGGATGCTGATTCTTCGTCAAATTTCAGGTCGCGTAGCAGCCTCCGGAGAATGTAGTTTGCGCACTTCCCGTAGGTTGTTGCGTCAAGTTTTCGAAACAGGAAGCGGACACTTCCTGCCAGCGTTTGAACCACGTCTCGAACGTGACGTCTTCGTCCGGAACGTGCGTGAAGGTTGCGATCGCGTCGTCGAGAGTTGGATCCGCAGTTGAGGTTGCTGTCGTCTCTGCCGTATCAACTGAGATAGCTGTCAACCGCTGCTGCATCGCGGTCATCGTCTGTTACATCAGCGCCTGCTGTTCCTGCTGATGCTGGATCACCAGAGTCAGTGAGTCGGGTAGGCGCTCCATCTTTCGCGAATGCGAAATCTGATCGCCACTTTGTTGTATCTTAGCACCAATTTGTTGGGTCGGGCAGCGACGACAGGAAGAGGTAGGTCGAATGTGAAACGTGTGCACGCGGAGAGAGTAGAAACACTTTATTGAGGGAATATAACGGCTCCGAAGGCGAACACAAGAGGGGAGCGAAGTGAGACAAGGCTAAGACGATTTTGAAAACACAGATGAGTGAAGAACGAACTAACACAAGAAGAAGACTGACTCTGACGGGCTGAAGGCCGATAGGCCTCAGACACCGCCAAGAGCACAATAGACGGAAATGGCATTATGCAAGGGCACTCAAAAAGTGCAACGTGATCACTGCGATGGTTCATCACAAGAAGTCATCTTGGGTTAGCTCTTCGGCGCCATACCCAACAGTTGGAGTGAAGAGCCTTGGCCCACGCTATTTAAGTTGATCGTCAAGTAAAAGTTGGAAAATCTAAACTGAATTTATGTAAGTATGGTGAAGATACGCGAGTGAGTTACTTGGCTGCTGCAGACAATAAATCAAACTGTGCGTCAACGCAGTAACTCATAGAACGATCTAAGTGACCTCTGGCTATAGCGACTATGTCTTCTAATGCGCCGTTGCGGTCGTGTGTAAGCGTGTGTAAGCGTAGCGTGTTTGCGTTATGCGTCAGCACCTTGTCGTTTATTGTTTTTTGTTGAATTTAAACTTGACTTTCATTGTCGCTTGCTGGTTGCTTAAAACTTTTGCGATCTCGCCACAAGTTTTGACGTCTTTTGCTTTCTCCTTCTCATTTGTACATACCTCTTTGATTAGCCCATCACCAGAAATCGCCTCATTTCGCTCAGATCACTTTTATGATGACTTTGCATCCGTCTTTCGATTATATCGTGTTTTTGTGTTGTTTCTAAAGTATCGCGAGGTTTAGTTACCCAAGTTTGAGGTGTCGGGCGATTCGTAGAGCAGAAAGGTGTCCTCCGAACGTTGTGAACAAACTCGGAGGGCCAACCAGGAGGTTGGTATAGACAAGCGCAAAAAAGAAAGGGCGCAAGCGGACGAGCCCTGGTCAAATCAGGCCAGTCTCTTTATTCAAACCAAATGTAAATCATACACTGTTGAAGTTTTCGAGTAGTTACGAGCCTGCCAGAGAGGTCGGCGAGCCGGAAGAAAGAATCATCGACAGCGCGGGGAAACAAATTGCGGTGAGCAAAGTCAACCGCACGAGTTTGGCAGTAGTACGTTGATAACCTGATAACCTGGTGTCGGCACGAAAGCAATCGCCTGACACCTCTTTTCTCGTGTGGTTTGTATTCTGCTTCATTGTGCAGGGCTCTGCCACAGTTGACAATAGGTGCCATATTCTCAAGCTGTATCCCGCTCGTACGGTGCATTATATCGCTCAGGTTGCCCAACTGGCCTCGAATCAAAGCTTTTGCCTTCGACTGTCCTTTTTTCTTTATTGTTTTTATATTGCCAATTTTGTGACAGGCGTGCGCAGCTTGTTAGTTTTACTCCACGTGCATCGTGACCTTAACTCTGTCGATGTCTTTTCTAATAAACCGTCGATCTCTTCGTTCTCTTTTCTGTCTTCTACATACGACCGTCAACTTTGTTTTGTTGACGACAGTAACGTTAAAAATGAGTGAAAAATAAGAATGTAATTCATACACAAACGAAAAAAATTTAAAAATAATAGAATACGTACACATCACTTTTTAGCTGCACATAATCATCGACCGCTCCAAGAAAGTTGAGCTGTTCAGCAGCAATTCTAGCGTGCCTGCAACAATTTGTTATCATTCAAGTTTCTAGGCGATAAGAAGAAGCCTGCAATGATAAAATGTCCAACCTGCATATTTGTCGTGGAATTGTTTATCACAATTAGAAAAGTACTCCTCATTGTTTGCATATAGCGCAAAATATTCATCAGAGATTTGCTTATCTTCTTGCGCGATATAAAGGCATCATTCCTGTTTACGTCAAGGAGTTGGCCTTGCTCTCTGTCGCAGGAAATTTTCAACAACTTCAGAACATTCCGCGCCACATATAACATGCATTTTTCTAGGACACTATCATAATGCATCAAGGGTTACACACAGAATTAGGATGAGGGAAGATTCCAGAAACCAGAAAATAGTATTGTATGATCCTTTATTCTTTTCAGGCCTCATGCTTAGAAGACTCCGTTTGTGCAAGCGCACATATTAACACAACATGCACTTTCGCCTATAAATCTTCGAAATTGTGAAATATTCACCATTTCTTTGACAGCGAGCAGACAATATATTCATTCGCCTCTTCCTCACTGAAATAGTTGATAAAATGAATTTAAAGCGCAAGTATTTCAATCTTTTAACTTCTACATCATTCACTCAAGTCAATGTAATATAGTGTAACCACAGTAGCCCATTTGAGGTAAACACAGGGTTTTATTACATTCTACTGCCATATGCTAATGTAAATTAGTGTCTGAATATTTCCATCGCCGACTATTTCCAATTACATTGTAATCAAATATAATGTCCTTCACCCACAGTAAACATTTTCCATGTAGGTTCCAACTTCTTTAGAGTTTTACATTCTCAAATTTTAGTTTAAAAGTTTTAAAGTTTCTGCAAAACTTGTTACAAAGTTTTTTAAAGTTTTGGAGTTTCTAGGGCTTCAAACTCAAGAGAATTTTCTTAAAACACGATCTGGTACCTTTTAACGGGTAATCGAAGTCAGCTTCCGTTCCTAAAATGAGTTTCTCGCGATCGCTATTCCAAATTTAACGCATAGAAAATAACTGCATTCGTCGCGTGAAAGCACGAAAGTCAAAACAAATTTCCAGCGAAATAACTAAGAAGATTTCGCTGGAGATTTGATGGGAATGCGAACATAGAATCCCCACATTGCTGTGAGAGGATTCTATGTCTCCTCCCCTTGTTGTCATTCCGACTGACTGTACTTGACTCGCCATCTCATGTTTACGTCACCTTTTCCCTAGTGTCTACAAGGGTCCGTCAGCCCTTCTCTGTATCTGGGCTACCCCCGCTTAGCCCCTCTCGCTGCCGCCGACACTCATTTTTGCCGCATTTATTTTCGACAAAATATGGCGGCCACGGCAGGATAACGGATTTATTTTCCCGGATCCTGCAATTATTCAATTTCTGCGCATTCTGCGACTGATTCTCAATCTCCGGTTTTGCTATATATATTCGCTGCACAATGGCCCGTCCAATGAAGACCGGACTCGAGCCTATGGTCCAAGAGCTTAAAGCGATCATCGGACGGATCCCACCAATTGAGGAGCATATCGACATATCCCAGGAAAGTTCTCTTCAAATTATCGCCTTTATAAGACGTAGAGATTGCTTGCGCCATTACTTGAAAACCGTAATGCGCTTCATTTCGCAAATTGAAAGCAAGCACGAAAAGTGGCTTGAATTTTTGATCCGCGAGCAACACAAGCAGGGACCGAACCGCACGAAGTTACGCCACCTCGCCAAATAGCTTTCTCTGTCTATTTGAGCAATCCAAAACCATTGCTGATCAACTAAACGCTAGAATCTCTAACATCACTGGCATTCTGAAGACTCTACAGTCTTCGGTTTCGTCACCCACCGCGCTATTGACGCAAGTGTCCTCGAACATACAAACAATTTCTGCTCTTTCGCCTCCAGAACCCATAAGCAGCCACGTTGCTTTGCCCCAGATCCAACTCAAAAAATTTTCTGGAAACCCTAAAGAGTGGAGTGGATTCTGGGAAGCATTTAATTCTGCTGCTGGTCACTTGCCAAAAGCGCAGCGCTTAAATTATCTGCTTTTCCTACTTGAAGGCCCAATAGCAATCGTTGCTCAGGGCTACACTATAACGAAAAGCGGCTTTGATTTGGTGGTAACCTGCTAAATTCAAATTACGGAAACTCAGCCGTAATAACAGGCAGCTAGCTTGCACATCGAGCTGCAAAATCTGCCCAGCGACGATGGGTCACAACTCGCGCCAACTGGACAGGCGTTCGAAGGCAGCTTGAGTTAGCGGCGAAAATCTCGACTCACCTTTGCTGGCATTCAGAATTGAACAGAAACTTTCACACCCAATAAGAGGACGAATTAGCGAATATAAAGCGCCAGGTCTAGAATGGAGTGTTAAAAAATCGCGAGCGAAACTTCAGGAGTCCATGATAACGGAGCTATTCTATAAGCAGTCCTATCAGCAGGCGCAGCAGATGAAAATACGCACCATGCCGAGACAGCCACAAATCAAAACGTCTTCGCTTCTCGCTCGGCAAAAACAAGAGAAAAAGCCGTCAAAGACGTGTGCATTCTGTGGTGAATCACATTCTAATCGCAACTGCCATTCGTACAGCACAACAGAAAAAAGAATCCAGCGAGCGAATAAACTTCAATTGTGCACAAGATGTTTGAAAAGGGGACATGCACTATAAAATTGGAAAGCAACGCAGCACTGCTACTACTGCCAAAATCTCAATCACAACTAATTCCCATGCATAGAGAGATCAAATCGCAGGAAAAAAGGGAAGAATGGTAAAGACCATCCCTTTTCACCTGAAGAAGTGATTGCTGCGAATATGGCGGCTGGAAATAAAACTGCTGTTCTGTAAAGAAGTAGTCGTCTCCAACCCTCAGAAAGCAAACTGTCGAACAAATAATTGAATGTTTTTTGACTCGGGCAGTCAAAAGTCGTACATAACAACGCGTTCAGGGAATCGGCTGCAGCTGAACACAACACCACAGAAGCTCAACATAAGCACGTTTGGTGCCAGTGCGCTGCAAATTACTCAGTCAAATTGAACTGCTATTTCCGTTCAACTTCAGAACGATACCCGCAAGGTTGTCAGAGGAAGCACAATCAAGCGAATTGCTAGCAAACTAGAAGTTGCAGCTGACAACACTGAAGTAAGTTTTGGTGATCTGAAGCCATCAGAGCTGCAGCGAAAAAGTCGTTCTCTAGACATTCTGATCGGTCATGACAATTTCAGTGACTTTATTCCACTTGCGGGAATCAACCGCCTAGAAGCTCCTACGAATTAATTTCCACTGAAGTCGGCTATATTTTGTCGTGTAAACAGGCCGAAAAGAATGAAGTAGCCCCGGCGGTGGTATGTATTGATGAACAAATGCCAGAAGACGCTCACGAAGAAATAGAACTTGCAAATCGAGCAGATCTCCAACTACTGGAATTTGGAGCTTCTTACTATTCGAGATTCACCAAGCGAGCACGAAGACCAACAGGCAATGGACATGTTCAAGGAAACGGTGGAGAGAATCGATGGTCGCTAATCAGTAAGTTAAGCCTCTCATTCAGAGACTCTGTTCCACAGATTACACTGAATTTTGGCCTAGCATTTGGTCGATTACTTTCAATTTCGAAGCGTCTACAGAACGACCGCGAGCTTCTCGAAAAATATGACGCCGTCTTCTCTCAGCAGAAGGACTGCGGAATCATCGAAGAAGTACCTAGAGAGGAACTAAAACCCGCTTCCAACATTGTCCACTATCTGCCACACCAAGCAGGAACTAACCTCCACAAGGCGACTACAAAGATTCGTCTGGTTTTCGATGGTTCTTCCAAATTCGGAGGTACTAAAAGCATAAACGAAGCAATTATGAGAGGACCGGTTTTATTCCCGAATTTAGGTGGTGTAATGCTTCGATTCCGTTCAATGCCTATCGCTATCATAGGAGATTTGGAGAAGGCGTTTCTACAAGCGGCTCTCAATAAACCAGACTGAGATGCGACTCGCTTTCTATGGCTTTCTGATATTAACTCACCGCCATCTTTCAGCAACCTAAGGTCTTTCACTTTGCGAGAGTCCCGTTTGGACTCAACGCAAGTCCCTTCCTGCTGGTGGCAACAATCAAAACGCACCTGGACTCGTTCGATGACGGAACGTTAGCTGAAGAAATTTGGAAGAACATTTATGTGGATAACGTGCTGATCAGTGCACATACGGCAGAGGAGGCCCTCGATAAGCTCGAACGCATAAAGAAACTATTCGAAGACGCACGAATGAAAATTCGCGAATTTCTGAGCAACGATGCAACCTTCAACAAAGCAATTCCGGAAAGGGATCGTCACGGAACAACTAACACGAAACTGCTAGCAGTGCGTTGGAATACTGCAGCGGACTATATTCAGTGGAAAGTAATTCCACCGAAGCAGCGAGTGATCACCAAGCGGCAACTGTTGTCCTATTCGCTGCTCAATACGATCCTACCGGACATATCTCCCACTGTTCACTCCATTTAAAGTAATTCTGCAAAATCTGTGGAGAAATAACCAAGAG